>CAUYWD010000419.1:0-22704 GCA_963576735.1 Bedellia somnulentella | reverse complement strand
AGACATACAATATACGATATGATATACTGAATGAGTAAATATTTTGTTACTTACGTACTTGTACTAACACCCATTTTCCCCTAGAGGTAGAAAGAGTCTATAGTGAATATTTTGTTTTTAACACACATACATACATACATATACCTACTTACGGCTGTATACCCCTAGCAAGAGCAGCCAGAGCTTTAGAATAAGACATTCTTTGGCCAATATTGGAAATGAAGGATGGCTCGTTTGGCGGGGGCACTACCGTGCCCCCAGAATTAAAAGATTGTAAAATAAAGTAACTTAATTTTAACTGAAGACATTTTACCGTATATAGCCGATTTTTTTTATTACTTATACTCATAAAAAATGCCGTCTTGTCCAATTCAATAGCCTGGGACAGTATCTTGTTCAGCCAATCGAGTCTTTTTGGTGAAGATTAACTCAACATTAAAATAAATATTATGTTTCCATTTACTGCGTTGCTCTTCTTTACTTTGTCTTCCTCACTTTTTCAATCCTTAGTAAATAAAAGTTACAGAAATGCTAACGCTTTCACTTTTTTTACTTTCTTACTATCAATTTAAAACTTGCGTTCTTTCATATTTTCATCTCTTTCAGATAACATTGTTGTGGTTTTATTCACCAAAACTTATTATTTAAAACGACGTACATACAACATAATATAGGTATAGTCTCGCTAGTCATGCACCGATAAACTAGTTTAAATTGAACCAAAATGGAACAATGTATGTATTTTAAGTACTTTCATTCATAATTATCTTATATTATGTATTTTTAACCTTGAAAAGTAAGTATCTTATTTAGGTATATTTTATTATCATAAAATATTGTTAACATTATTTCATAAAATCTCTATGCATATTTTGTAATCTGATGTTTGCTTGGTCTGGTGGGAATGACAATATAATTCATTTAACTTATCTGTATAAATTATCCATATTACAACTGTTGTGTAATTGTTTTGTTTTCAATAGTTATTTTAATTTGCGTTTTTCTGTATCGTCTGTATAACAATTGGTAGAAACTTTATATGTCAAGAACTTCTCTGTATTTTTCTCTTATTTGAAATATTGTGTACCGTTTGTTTCTCAAATAAATAAATAAATAATTGGGCCCCCTGAGAGAGAGAAAGACGCGCCTTGCCAATTCGGAGTTTGCAAGCTTTTTAGCATTTTCTTCTTTTCCTTTCTCTATCTGACTTAGCTTCTAAAAACATCTTTACTTCACCAACACACCATGACATCTAAAAGCCGCATAGAGCTCGGTGGCAGTAGTAACCAATGAATGCGAAAATACGAATCGTTGGTATTGGGTTTTATATAACATAAATAGGCCCAGCTTCATTAGTAGCATCGTAAACCTCCTGCGGTGATGAATAGGGTAGTGCTAGCCGAAGCCGATGCTTGTAACATGTTTATCAGCAAAGATGTTTTAGCAAGACAGTCCTAGATAAGTTGACACGACATCGGACATGCAGCAATTCGGAACCGATAAGATAATCGCAACAATGGATAAACATTTTATCATCGATATCATCAGTGTGTCCCGGCCCGCTCCGGAGCCACGTCGTGTTGTTCACGTCGCGCCGTATCGTGTCGCGTCGTGCCGTGCCGTGCCATCCGTGGCGCACCGTGTCACTATGAGGATTGTTCTGGCTTGTCTGTGTTTATTGATATGCTGCGGTAGGTTATTCACTTAAAGAATACGGCTTAGGTCTATTTTTTGAGTTTATATTTGAATGACTTCAAAGTATTGATTGAAGTACTCCCTAAGTTATCATATTATTGGTCACATCGGCTGACGGTTTATGCTATGTTTTGTGTGAGTGCAAGCAAACCAATGTCACAACAATTTACGAACAAATTTGATTTATTTGGAAGACTTACAGCTAAATAATAACAACATATAGAACACAAAACATCAATGGCAATTAAAAGTCTTCACCAATAGTTTTTTCCTTCCTCCCTGACCTCTGAGCAGAGTAGACGTGCAAATTTTACTAAAACTTTTAATAGTTTTTACAAATATATTGGTGTAAAATAATAGGAGCGCAGAAATACTCAGAAGTCATTTTAACCACAAGAAGTTGTGCGGCGGCGAGTGAGGTGAGTCATCGAGCCCTACCTCTCCTAGCGCGTAGTACTACAATGCGTTTGTCATCTATCCGTCGCATCTACTGAGTGTGTGCGCCTTTTCTTACACCCATTCATCAAATTGAACGCTGTTCTATCGAAACCTGTTACTGTGTTGGGCTTGCTACTATCGTTTCAATATTTACATAGTACCAGGCGACCAGCATTCACAAGAATTATTATCTCATTATGCCTAACAAAACTAAGCGCACTCCTCCTAAGCAGAGCAATTTGAAACCAACTTTGTCAATCTCCGATCCAAATGTTTCAAATATTCAGGAGGATTCGTCTAATATTAAGCAGAGAGCTAAACGACCCAGAACTGATAGTGAATCCATTTCTACTGAATTGAACGCTTTCAAAGCCGAATTTATGAGTTTATTGACCTCATTTATGTCCTCACAAAGTAGCCGTATGGACACATTGGATGAGCGTATAAAAGCCATACAGGTTCAAAACCTTCAAATTCACTCAACTAATCAGGACATAGAAAAATCCATGAATGCACTTTCACAAGACATTAAATTTATTCAAAATAAGATAATAGCAGTGGAATCCGAGCATAAAATCCTTGAATCTACTATTAATTCAATAAGTGACAGGATTGACTCAATCGAAATAAATTCTATAAAAACATGCATCGAGCTTAGAAATGTCCCTAAAATACCTAGGGAGACTAAAGCGGATTTGTATACATATATTCAAAAACTGTGCAAAACAATAAATTTCCAAACTGACCCACGCGATATTCGCGACGTTTACAGACTACCCTCTAGGAAGGAGAAGAATATATCATCGATTGCCGTTGACTTAAGCAACTCCCTGAGCAAATCATCGTTCCTTATGGCCGTGAAAAAATATAATGCCGACCACCCGTCCGAAAATCTTAACACTTTGAATCTTGGTATTCCAGATATTAAACAAAAAGTTTATATATCAGACCTTTTGATACCGAAGATGAAAAGACTTCTCTTCTTAGCTAAAGATTTTGCTATGAGTAATGGTTACAAATATGCATGGCCGTCAAATGGTCGTATTTATGTTCGCAAAAACGAAGGTACCCCGCACTTAATGATAAAAAGCGAAGCCCACCTTAATGAGTTGAAAAAAGGTTGTGACGGCAATAAATGACTATACAAGTGTTTATTAATCTACTACCTACTTTTAATGTACTTTTTTTTCTTTGTTAGTCACTTGCACAAACAATATAAATTACCAGTGTCCGCCAACTACTTCCATATTAATGATGTACTGAATACGAATATACTACTATATTTTTATATATTTATGTTAAGTTATTTGCCTTATCTTTACTCACTGCAATACATTATATTTATAAAACCCAATTCTTATAAATTATTTTCAAACGTTCTAAGTACAATATATTTTATGCACTTAGAGATATCTAATAAATTCTATATAATATATATAACATTAATATTATTATCTTTCGTTATGCACACGAATTATTTACGTCCATATTTACTCATGATAAAACATTGTACCAAACAAGTATTACCCTTTAAAATTTTAAGTTATACCCCGCCATTAACCGTCGAGCTCAAATTTATTCATATCAGAGATAATGGATAAAGAAATGACAAACTGTATTACTAACATCCTAGACACGTATGAAATTGCAACCTCGGCAGTATGTGAACCTGGTCAAGTTAGTCTTCTTTTAAATAACTTTGGTGGTTTAAGCCTGCTATCTCAGAATATAAGGAGCATCTCCCATAATTTTTCTGGTTTTCAAATTTTACTAAGTAGACTCAATGTTTTGCCTGATATAATAACCCTCTCTGAATGTTGGCTGAATAGTCCTACTAATTCGGTTATTCCAATACTTGACGGTTACTTTCATTATCATACTAAAACAAATAGGAACCAAAATGATGGAGTAACAGTCTATGTGAGAAATAATATAGTTTGTGATTATTATGAACCTAAGTTTAATGAAGGTAGCTGTCTTGTCACTGTACTTGATAAAAAAAATTGCTATTGTTAGTATATATAGGTCACCTGCTTACCATTCCATCGATGTGTTCCTGAATTCTCTAGATGAAGTTCTCAACTCGTTATCTCATTACACAAATATCATCCTAACAGGAGATATTAACATCGACATCAAAGGGGAAACCATCGATGCTAATGCTTCTGACTATATGGACTTGCTAGCTCACCATGGTCTCCTCCCTACGCACACTTTACCAACGAGGGGTGCTAATTGTCTAGACCATGCATTTTTAAAAAGCAATTTATCTGCTAAAGCTTTAGTGGTTGAAAATAGCTTAACGGACCATAGCACTGTAATGATGAAAATCAATTTTACCAGCTTCAATTCTTACGATAAAACAATTAGAAGCATTAATTTCCTTGGTGTAAATAATGATATAAATAATAATGACTTCAGTAAAATTTTAGATATGAAAGACTGTAACACTGCTACAAATGTGCTTATTAATGACTTGACTGCCATAATCAATAAAAACACCACCGATAAAAAAATACCGAACCGTAAATTTATAATCAAACCATGGATAACTCAAGGTATTCTTAGATGTATAAAAAACAGGGATCAGCTTCATCTCAAATCTAAACGCTATCCGAATAATGAAACATTAAAATTGACTTATAAGCGGTATCGCAACTTTTGTCATGAAATAATTAAAAAACTAAAGGCTCAATATGATTAAAATGAAATAGAAAAGGCTAGCAGCAGGGGTGTTAAAGAAACTTGGCAAGTTATAAACGCTATTGCACGACATAAAGCCCCTTCCGTAGCTCCCAATGGTCTTCTATCCCTTGCTAAAAGCCCAATGGAATGTGTTGAGCTCGTTAATAATTACTTTGTAAATGTAGGTAAAAATATAGCTGAGACTGTCAAAAGGAAAAGTAGCCCCAGTACCAATAAGTCTTCTACAACTAAGGCTTTCACTCCCTGTAATAGTTTTGTTTTACTCGAAACTAATCTTAAGGAAGTTGTATCTATAATAAATTCCTTAGAAAACAAATCTTCAACGGGTTGGGATAACCTGTCAAACAAAATTATTAAATTGAATTGTACAGTTTTAGCTGGTGTTTTAGTCCATATCTATAATCTCAGCATTAGTGCTGGCATATTTCCCGACTCTTTCAAAAAGTCTATTGTTGTTCCAATATTTAAAGCAGGTAATAAAGAAACAGTCAGCAACTACCGTCCTATATCTCTTTTACCAACGATTTCAAAAATATTTGAAATTGTTATCAATAGACAGCTTACAAATTACTTGGAAAAGTTTGGTCTTCTATCTGCTAACCAATTCGGTTTCAGGCGCGGGAAATCCACTCAGGATGCTGCCTTAAGTTTAACCAATTGGGTAGTTGATGCCCTTGATACTTCAGATAAGTGTATCGCTATATTCATGGACATTCAGAAGGCATTTGACACTGTTTATATACCAATATTACTAGACCGGCTCGAGGCCTTAGGCATTCGTGGCGTGCCGTTGGACCTCTTTATTAGCTACCTCAGCGAAAGATCTCAGAGCTTGAAGATCGGCTGTCATACAAGCTCAGCCAAAAAGATAGCTTATGGCGTGCCACAGGGTAGTGTCCTAGGGCCAACTCTGTTTTTGGTATATATCAACGAATTATGTGAACTAAAAATGCCTCAAGGAAAAATTGTCACTTTCGCCGATGACACTGCCTTGCTGTTTCGAAATAGATCTTGGATAGATGTTTTTCGAAACGCCCAACAGGGATTGGCTAAGGTAAATGATTGGTTGTCAGATAGTCGACTCGCGCTCAATAGTCAAAAGACCAAGTATATGTGTTTTTCTATTACAAAATCTACGCAACCCTTGAATATCCATAAGCTCTTAGTTCATTCTGCTGATTGCCCCACTTCTTCAATATCATCTAACCAATGCACATGTTCCTCTTATTGTTTAGAAAAAGTTGATCACATCAAATATCTCGGCATCATCATTGATCATAATTTAACGTTTGAAAAACATATTTTGAGCGTATCTTCCAAAACTAGAAAATTAATGGCTTTATTTCGTAATTTAAGAATGATTGTTTCACAAAAACTTCTTAGAATAATATATTTAGCTCTCGTTCAATGTCTTTTGTCATGTGGTGTAGTGTGAGTGCATCTTGTCCCCCTCTTGCCATTATATATTGTATGTTAGTCATAAGTATTTAGCAGTAATAAACATACATTCAACCAGCAAACACGCCTCTTTATTCATACATTGCATGGCGACCCTGTCAGTGCGGCCTAGTGGCTGCGCTGAACACGGGAACAAGAATTTGTATTTTAAGAACAGTGCAAATTGGTGAAAGTGTACTGGATAATAGAAATTTGAACAATGTTTCAAATGGTCAAACCTGAAGAACCAATACTTTAACCTAAACGGAAATACCCAGGACCGAAATATGGGACCAGCTTGCTTTCTATTGAGTGGTCTGAGGACGTGGATATCACCTTGAAAATGTTAAGTGCGAAAATTTAATCATGTTGAGTGACTGGAAATGACAATCAGTGGTACGTTGCGTAATTATAAAAATATTTGTGTATTTAAAAATGATTAGCAAGTTTGAAATGATAATGAAACAATGAAACGTTAAATTTAGTGCCCCTGATTTTTATTGATTTAGGTTAATAATATTTATAGTAAAGATATTTAAATATATATTAATGTAGAGAGAAACCGATTTAATTAAAATTTAAGTCAACATTTAACTAGTATACTTATGATTTAGCGCTAATATTAGAAGGATTAATCATTCGTGAACTATGTAGTTACTGAATAAATAAACCAATAATGTCTCGTGTATTACATGAACGATTCTCTTTTAAAAAGATTTTCATTTAATATGTTATGAGATCGTCTTGGCTACGGCTTATCTATGAAATTATAACATAAATATTTAAACATTAAGTTTATATAAAGCATAATGAGAACAAGTTGATTTCAATATTATAATGTAATTAATAACGGAATTATATTTAAAAAAAATGATACTAGGTTTTCGGATGGTAAAAAATTAAAAGAAATATGAGAGTAAAGACGAATGAATTAAATAGTTTATAAATGAATTTAAGCAAAAGGTTCATAGAATAACGAAAATAAGAGTATTGAGTTAAAATGATGTTTGTTGCTAGGCTGATATTTGCGTATGTTTTGGTACGGCGATGGAAGAGATAGCGTTGCATACATATATGGCATGAAGAATTCTATGAAGTCATCGCTGTGTGTGGTATGATTGAGATGGTAACGTGATGTAATTGTAATGATTTAAAAAGGTAATGGAATGTAGTCAAAGTTAGTATGACGGGTTTGAAAGTTTATGAAAAGCACTTTGTAGAATGATAGTTTCAATTGATAAGTTTTTGATGTTCATTTGACTTGATCACTCAAATGTTATTTCGATTATTTACCAATTGAAAACTAAATATTGAATGTAGAAAATGAAAGGTTTTTGAAAAGAGTATAAAAAGTCATACAAGGTACAAAGCAGATCTCTGAATCCTTTTTATCTGATCATGACGCGGTTGAATACCCTTCGTGAAGAAAATTGGACACCAAAATAGTGTTAAAAGAGAGAGACTGTTATTTTTGAGTATATAATGGCGCATGTATTGCGAATGTTTTAATTTGTACCTTGAAATATAATAAAATGAATGCATATTATATAATAAAAGGGCGGCCGACCCATTGAAGTAATTTGTGTACCTTGATAAGTGATACTGATAAGAGATGAAGAATAAATATATGACTTGAGAAGGAAGCATGGTTGTCCACAGCTATTTTAAATATGTGATAAAAATTAAAAATATAAGAGAGAATACTATAAAAAAACGAAATATAATAAAGCTATTGTGAAGGAGAAATGTATAAAAAAAATATATGTGGAGAAAGTACTATGACATGTCTTTAAAATTTTACTGGTTTGTGATAACGCGGCAAATTGTTTGGCCTACGATTTGTTCGACTTATCCCGGATTTTACCAATAGATTTAATTAAGTATAGTAGTTAAGTTTTATTTAATAGATAAACAAGTTCTACAAAAGGTTAAATTAAATTTTTATTTTCATTTGTTATTCGACTCTTAGTAAATAGATTAATGGATAATAATTTCTTTAAAAAAATATGTTATTTATAAATATTTTTTTATTTGCAAAGGGGGAAGGTGTGGTGTAGTGTGAGTGCATCTTGTCCCCCTCTTGCCATTATATATTGTATGTTAGTCATAAGTATTTAGCAGTAATAAACATACATTCAACCAGCAAAAACGCCTCTTTATTACATCATTGCAGTCATATTGCATTCAAGTATGGGGGGGTGCTGCAAAGTCACACCTCCTTAGACTAGAAAGGTCGCAAAGAGCATTACTTAAAGTAACTCATAATTTGCCCTTTAAAACTCCAACCAATGTAGTGTTCAAGAATGCTCAAGTTTTATCTGTGAGACAGCTTTATATCTTTATGTCTTTTCTCAATCAACATAAATTTGCTGTTACCAACCAAGGCCAGACTAACGACAACCCGGTATTTCCGAGACGCCGAGTTCATCACATTTTTCCTTCTAAGCGATGTAGAACAACTTTTGCTCAAAGATTCACTCATTTTTTAAGTCCCCACATTTATAACAAAATTAATGCCAAGCTAGATTTACTTCACCTCTCCAAAAATAAATGCAAGACCACTTTAAATAACTTCTTGCTTACTATTGATTATAAAGCAACGGAAGAAATATTAACATATATAAAATAAGTTTTTAATTTTCATTCACCTGAGATATACTCTTAGTATAAAGGATTAGTAATTGTTGTGCATAATTATATTAAAATAGGTACAAATATAAGTATTCCAAGAACCATAAACCATTGTTAAATATTATTTTTAATGATAAATATTTTACAGCTATTATTTATTTATTACAAATGTTTATTCTATTTCAATATATATAGTATATATATATATATTTATATATCTATCTCTATTTATATATTCCATTAATTATACTTAATTAGTGTATGTTGAGTAAGAACGTTGTAAATCAAATATAAATTTATGTTATACTAAACTGTTTACTTTGTTAAATACAGATTATTTTTTATGAATCTCCTGGAAGGATCTGACGACTGTGATACAGGTTCGACCTAGTGCAGTCTCAGTGTTTTAAAAATGATCAAGTGGTCTTATATGTTTTTTTTCTATGTATTAGCATAAGTCTTATTGTATCTTTACTGAATAAACTATATTTGATTTGATTTGATTTGATAGTTTATAAAATTGAAAAAATAATAATTAAGCGCCTAATTTTTTGTATATTTTTATTTTACCAACAATAACTCTATAAAGAGTTTTCTTGTGAGAAGTACAAAATGGTAAGTAACGGGTCTACATGCACCATGGACCGCTGACGCAGTGCCAGCTGGTCGGTGCGGAGACGTATGTTTTGCATTAGCTCCAACATTTTATCATGCCAACCCTTTTGTAAACCAGGAGGCTGCGTAATTTCTCCCTACTGCTACCAAAACGTTAGCACAATCTCTGCTCCTACCGATTCTCGATTATGCTGACACTTGTTAACTTCATATAACTGAAGAACAACTTAATACGACCACGTCTCTACTTATTGCACCAAACTTAATTAGCTTCATCTCCGCAGAAACGCACATACTTCAAATTTACCTTTTCTTTAAATTTAAATTCTCCTCTTTACTTCATCTTGCTCAATCCTGCCACCCTTCCTATCTACAAGAGACTTTCTAATTTCCTTATTCTTTACACGACCTTAATTTGCGTTCTTTTCATAATCTTCTGTTAAGTACAACTACTTTCTATAGCTCGTCGTTTACTGTGCAGGCAGAACAAATATAGAACGCTCTTCCTGTAGACGTGCGACTAGCCAATCTCTGCCAATTTTGAAAGATATGGTGAAAAAACACTACCTATTTCTCTGAAACACTGTAAATCTGTTGCAAATTAAATTATATATGTTGAGTATACGAGCATGAATAAAAAGTGTATAATTATGTATTTTATTTAAATATTCAGGTACAAGTACATGTTGAATATTATAACTATGTATGTATGTAGTGTTTAAATGTAAGTCCATATTCAAACAAACGTATACTCACGCCGTTAGTCCCCATTGGGGTAAGCAGAGACCATCGATCGCCACTTTGTTCGATCCTGGCAAACCTCTTTAGCTTCGTTCACATCCATCGATATTTTCATACATGCTTTTTTATTCTATATCATTCGGAAACCTGCCTTTATAAGCACACTCTCTATTTGGCCTTAAATCATACTCAACCTTTTACCAATTGACTATGTGCCCAAATCATATCAAAACTCCTTTTTTACAATATCATCTTTCACACCGCGCCCCGTTAGTACGAAAAGACAGTCACATGACTAAGTCCAAGAAAAAAGAAAGACAGAAAGGTATTTATTTTTTGCCCCATCACATAACTAAAATACGAACTTATAAATAAAGTAAAAATTACATTAGTATCACTTATAAACTACAACCACTCAAAAATTTTTTTCCAGAAAAACAAAATACAACTGTTCTTAATTTAACAGAGCTCCTTATATGAGGCAAAAAAAAACTAGTTTAGCAAATAATAAAAGTGTGCTTGCCTTTATGACTGATTTTGATCCAGAACCTTAAGGGATTGAAAGTCACGCATGGAAGCTTAAACAAGTGTATTAGAATATATATATATAAAGAAACTGAGTCATGAAGGTTTGCTCACGATATTTTCAACCATCATAGATGAACCACATATGTATATGCGAATATATATGATGCTGCTGTGTAGTGTCGGCTTGGAATAGCACTACCCCATTTCTTCCGGTGGGTGTACGTAAGAATTGACTAACAATATTGGGTCTTTTAAGGATTTTTGGGTGATGCGGTTGGAGACCCATCACCAAGTACCTTTATCTCACCATCTTTTCCCCACTCAACTTTCCAAAAGTGGCTTAGGAATTTCCAATTCCTTAGCTCTGGCTACCCCTTCTAGGGATTTATAGCCGTGAGTATATGGTTGTATGTAACAGATGTAAAAAAACAAAAGATGAAACTCACATTCAATTCTACAAAGACCTAAAACATCAAGTCATTGTCGCAATGCATAATGAAAAACAGGCCTTCTATGAATTTACCATCAATCGTTGCGCGAAAGATTCTAAAAAACTGTGGAAGAATCTAAAGCGGGTCGTCTTTCCAAATAAACGCCCTGAGCTGCCAGTCCATTTCGATAACCCCGACGATATCAATCGCCATTTCGGTGATATCCCCGGCGCACCTGATGTCACTTTATCAAACTTAACTTTTTTTGAATTTAACAGACACGGTCAATCAAATTTGACTTTACAAACTGTCTCTGCAGATAAAATTGCAAACGTTGTTAAGACTATAAAGACAAAAGCAAAAGGTTTTGATGATATTAATATTGACATGTTACTTTTGACTCTACCTACCTCACTTGACGCATTAACCGCCATCGTAAACAAAAGCATACTCACCAACAAATTTCCTTCAATCTGGAAGACGGCAAAAGTTTCTCCGCTGCCAAAAAAACCCAACCCTGTCCTAGTGTCCGATTTGCGAGCCATTAGTATCCTTCCCAGCGCTTCTAAAATAATGGAACGGGTCGTATGCGAGCAGCTCACGGAGTACCTGGAGGAAAATAAAATTTTACCTGAACTTCAATCCGGCTTCCGAAAAGGTCGATCCACAGCAACAGCATTACTTGATGTCATCGACAACATACTCAGCGACAAAAGTGATGGTAAAAGTAGTTTGCTTCTTTTATTAGACTTCTCCAGGGCCTTCGAGTGCTTGTATATACCTCTTCTTTTGTCTAAGATGTCATATTACGGCTTTGATGTTGCGACGATTCGTTGGTTTGACAGTTACTTGTCTGACAGGATGCAATTCGTAGAGCTTCGTAAGAGAGATGGCAGTAATCATACTTCTGCTACAAGTCTTGTTCCCAGAGGGGTTCCCCAGGGCTCTATTTTGGGACCTCTTCTCTTCATTCTTTATACCGCTGATATTATTAATAGTATTCATAAATAGTAAGTATCACATTTATGCCGATGATCTGCAATTATACGTATCTGGTCTGCCTAGTGACGCTATGAGGACTGTCGATATACTTAATGCGGAGCTCGAGCGTATTGTTACCTGGTCTGAAAAGAATTGTCTTGTCCTGAATCCTAGCAAGTCCAAGTACATGATACTTGGATCTAAACATCAAATACGTAATACAGTGGAAGCTCTTGCGGCCAATGATGTAGCTATCAGAGGACAACCCATAGAACGGGTGGTGGAAGCAAAAAACCTTGGCGTGCTGATGGACGGGGAACTACGGTTCGAAAACCATGTTTTATCAGTAGTCAGTAACTGCTTCTATCGCCTTAAAGTGCTTTATAATATTCGCGATTATCTCAGTGTGGATTTGCGTCTTCACCTGTGCGAATCGTTAATATTATCAAGGTTAAACTACTGTGATGTTGTCTATGGCAGTTGCATACTTGGTCGTTCACAGAGATTGATACAACGTGTGCAAAACGCATGCGCACGGTTTTGTCTTCGCATTCCTCCAAGATCCCACGTCACTCCTCATTTGAACGACGCTAAACTATTGAAAATGCAGGCACGTAGGCAACTACATCTTGCAACGCTGCTTTTCGGTGTTGTTCGGCACGAATCTCCTAAATATTTATTTAAAAAACTGCAATGGTCCAAAAGCGATTACCAGTTTAAAGTAAGAGCGATTTTGCCAATGCATCGTTCTGCAGCGTTTCGAGGCAGTTTCAGGTTCGCGGCGTCCAAGTGCTGGAATGATCTCCCACCACCTATCCGAGATTCCACAAATAGGACATCTTTTAAGCGAAAGCTTAAAAGCTACTTGCTAGTTCAGCAAAATCCAAATTTTTCCAGCACCGAGTCCTAGTTTTAATCTGTCAATTTAGGTATAAATTTATTTATGTTTTTTTAGTGTTATCGTGTGTGTATACTTACTACTTTTTGTATAATCGTGTTTACTTACTTTTGTTTATGTGTGAACTTCATATAATTATATTTCCGTGTATTTCAGTTATTAATTTAGTATATTTTATTTAACATGTGTATATATGTACCTATGTGTGTGTATGTATATATATATATATATATATATATATATGTGTACATGTATGTAAATGAATGAATATACATATATATTGGTTATTTTATTGTATAGTTTGCATAGACTGATCAGTACAGTGTGAAATGTCCGTGACATCACTTGTTACAAAGAGTACTGACTGAAAATCAGTGTTGTGGGTTATAATATAACTCATAACAATATGCTGAGTCAGGTGCTCTTTTGTTGCTGACGTAAGCCATGACCAATTTTTGTTATATTTGTTTGTTTTATTTTGTTTATTTTACTTTTTAAAATCAATTTTGTACTGTTTTGTAATTTCTGTATATGTTCTGTGTATTTTTTTGTTAGTCAGCAACAAATAAAAATCTCTCTTTCTTTCTCTTTCTTTCTTTCTTTATGTATGTATATGTATATGACTTTCTTCTTCTCAGTCGTAACACTCTTGACAGAGTGGTCGTGGTTGTCATTTTGATCGGGTGAATCGCCTCACAATTCGTTATCACTCCTCTCTGAGGGCTGCTTTTTTGGTGCATTGGTACAGGGGGTCATCCAACATTGATTTGGTCCGTCGATCTCATTGGTGATCGACCACGCATTCAGGTGCCCTCTACTCTGCCCTGTACCACCAGTCGCCCGATAGACAGGCGGACACGTTGAGGTATATGACTGAAGAAGGTTAGGATACGAGCTTGGACTATAGATGATAGGCGCTGTTTGACACCTAGTTCTTGGAGGATTGAATCATTGGTACGGAATTCTGTCCAAGATATCCCAAGCATTTTCCTCCAGCACCACATCTTAAGAATCATCAATGAATATGGGGAACACAAGCGCTCTGACTAGCCGGGTCTTTGTGGCTTTGGTGATGTTGCGGTTCTTTCATATTTTTTTAAGATATTGTTAATCAGGCGTTACTTTGCGGAAACCCAATGTCGAGCAGCAGCTGACCACCGAGTGCCGGTCATATGATTTTGCGGTGATCTTTATAGGCCAGGACCCAAAAACCTTTATAGGCCAGGCTCCCCACTCCCCACTCCCCCACCCAAAACATCAATGACGAGTGACTAATTTATATAACAAAAATTTTTTTTGTGTGGGGGAGTGGGGAGTCTGGCCTATAAATATCTAATCGTATGCCCGGCACTTGGTGGTCAGCTGCCGAACTGTCTACTGCTCGACAATGACTCGTGTTGAGTCGAAATGCGTCGCATGATTGTGGTTGCTTGTAGCTTTCGCATGCGGTTGTGTGTGTGGTGCACTGTCTGCTTTTCGATTTCTTGTAAGTGGGAGGGCGGGCGGTGCACAGTGTATGTTTCATGAAGACTGCAGGTATTTAGCAGGAATTAAGCGAAGAAACTTATTCATATTAGTATATTTTCTTAAGTCTGTCCATAAAAGATCTTGCAATCGCCATTCGTCGCTTTATTCGTCGTTTGTGTCCTGCGAGACTTGCGCTGGGTACATTTTATGCTGAGCCAAGACCTTTTTGGCATCATTACAGGTTGTATCTAATTGTTAAATACTGTTTATAATTTTGTTTTTAATATCAAATAAAAATTTTACTTACTCACTTATTTCGTCCACGCATCCACCATTGTTGGATATCAGCGCTCCCAGATTGACGTATGATTGTACTACGTCACAATTTGCAATGTTCGTGACTTCAGGCATATTGTTGTTGGCACGATTCACAATCATCTTCCCTATCTTACTGCGATTTATCTTAAGGCCAAATTCCAAGCTGACTTTTTCCATCTTATGCAGCAAGTCTTCCATATCTCGCATACTGCTTGCAAATAGGGCGGTCTTCTGCGTAACGCAGGTTCGAGATTCTCTGGCCACCGATTGCGATACCGTCCATCCAGTCTTCGAGGGCAATTCTCATTATCAGTTCTATGTAGATGTTGAACAGAAGCGGAGAAATAATGAATCCATGACGGACTCCCGCGCTAGGGTGGAAGTGGTCTGAGAGCATCTCGTCCGCTCTCGCTGACGCAGTTCCATTCTCGTGGAGGCGCCTCAAAAAATATATGACCTTATTATTTCTTTTATAATAAGTCTTTTATTGGTGTAGGTCCGACTTGGAGTTTGAACCCACGTCTTCCGCATGAAAGGCGCTGTTATACCCACTGAGCCATTAAGGTTGTTATGCTATGTGAAATAATTTACTATTCTATTCTAGTAAACTGACCTGACATTACAAGGAAAGTTAATTTTATAATACAAGTCGATGATATGTAGATGATGCCATGTAGTGTCAGTTTAGAATAGCACTACCCCATTTCTTCCGGTGGGTGTACGTAAGAGGCGACTAACGGTATTGGGCTATTAAGGGATTTTTGGGCGATGCGGTTGGAGACCCATCACCAACAACCTTTATTTTTACTATCTTTTCCCCACTCAAATTTCCAAAAGTGGCTGAGGAATTTCTAATTCTTTAGATCTGGCTACCTCTTCCTGGGATTTATAGCCGTGAGTATATGTATGTATGTAAGTCGATGATGTATTAGTGAACGCCTCTGCTAATAAGATTACAAAACTTTAATCGTTATAGCATTAGTATAGATGTACGATTGTGTCATATCGTTAAACGGTTATTTCCTACAATAACATTAGTCATAAAATAATTTATGATAAGTATAATCTCTTTAGTAAAAAAATATGGTTCAAATCATAAAAATATAAAAATAACTATTAGGTACAAAGGAGAGCACAAACAATTCCAAGTTTATAAACATTTTGTGTTTAAAAAGATATATTGTATACTGAGTAAATCGATTACATGTATTTAAAAATGATGAAATAGTTAGTTTTGGACATATTTATAAAATGCATATAAAGATGGTGGCAAGTATAGGTTAAAATAACGTTCACTCACACTAATTGCATAATATCATCTCCGTTGCGTTGAGGGTAAAAATGAGAAAGCTAGCTCAAGAAGAAGAAGAACTACTACGCACTTGAGGTAAACATACATATAAGCTTACCCCAAATAATCTAAATATAACAATTTAAACTTGCCCACATTCATGAGCTTCCCGTAACCTTAAGTCATCAGTTGTCTTTGAGAACTCAGAGCTAAGGAATTAGAAAATACTCAGCCACTTTTGGAAAGTTGAATGGGGAAAAGATGGTAAAATAAAGGTTGTTGTTGATGGATCTCTAGTGTCGCCCAAAAATCTCTTAAAAGCCCCAATACCGTTACTCACTTTTTACGCCTTGAGTTAGTGCTATTCAAAGCCGACACAACACAGCCATCGCATCTCCCTATCTATTGATTCAATTAGCAATAGTGATGTTCATTACATATCGTTCCAGCGTGGTGCGAGGAGCTACGCATCGCCACGCCCGCGTTCCCGCCCGTGCCGGCCGCAGCGCGCGTGGTGGGCGGGTGGCCGGCCGACATTCAGCAGTTCCCGTTCGCCGCCCATCTGCTCTACCACTCCGCGCTGCGCTGCGGCGGCACACTGCTCACCAGGAAACTCGTGCTGTCGGCCGCACATTGCTTCTTTAATGAGTAAGATTATAATCTTGGTAAAAGAATGTGATCTCTGGTTACTAGAGGAGCGTTTATCACGTTCATACTACCCGGAACTAGAGCATCCCTTGTAGGCCAAACTTTCTTAGTCCAGTGGTTTGCCCTATCACGGCTATCCCAAAGACACATAAAACAGGGGTACTTAGTATATCCGCCCTGCTGACCCAAAAGAAAATTTACCATCTTTAGATCGACACATATCATCCACTTATGTTCTACGTATTTAATTTTTTCCATAACTAAGGCTATGGTAGGATATTCTTCTTTTACTTTCGTAGAATGTGCTATGGGCAAACATGCCATTTTGTTGCCATTATAAAGAAGAACACACTTAAGACTCCGCTTAGAGGAGTCAATAAACAACCGCCAGTGCTACGGATCATACTTTTTTAATCCCATTTCAAGCATCAATCCAGGAATGTTGGTGCAAAACACAAAATCATCTTCTTCAGAAAAAAAAGGAATTAATTGTATTTCTCTTGTCCGGTATATTGAGACATTAGTCCTTAAAGTTGTCAGGTTTCTTTCTTTAAGCCGTGAAGCTAAGAGTTCGGATCCCTTTTTTGATAGCCCTATGTCTCTAATTAACTCGTCCAGGTCATTTTGATTGAATAGTCGAGGTTTCGTATCATCAGGAAAGGCACCGTCTCCATCGTCACTGCCTACCAAAATATCATCACATAGTGATATTCTAGAGGGTCCAGGTTGTGGATTGGACACATCGATACTCAAGGTTGGTCTTATAGCAGAGTTTAAATTAGGATAAACCCATTTGGACCGATTTTTGCGGTTGATTCCGTTGATGTTAACAACACAAAAATAGCAATCATCGTGATGATTACTTGGTTCTCGCCAAATCATTGGGCTTTTGTACTTTATGGTGGGTCTTTTTTGCTTACCCATAAACGCGGTGATGATACACAAGTTCCACATACGAAATTTGGGATCCAGGACTTACTATTAATAGGTAATGGCATTCCAAAGTACTCCAAGTATGCTTTTTTTACATTGTCAGATATGAGTCACTTACACGACACTCTTTAAACATGTACTCGCCACAAATAGCACAAAATCTATTTGGATCTTTCAAACGGGTTCTCCTTAACGTAGACATATCGATTTATTCCCGATTAGTTGTTGTTTATAACACTACAAAAACGATTTGAGATCGAAATTGGCAAATTATTGGGGGGTAGCTGTATTTAAAAAACGAGAGCTGCTAGAGAAAAACTGAGGGTAGATTTGAAATCAGAGACGTCAAATTAGTCGAAAACAGTACAAAAATCTCATAAAAAAAAAATGGATTTTGTTCCCCAGTGTTATCTATTCATGTTATCATTATCTATACTTATAATAAATCTGTAGAGAGGTCAATTCTGTACATTAAATATATTTTCAAAATAACTATCAGGGGGTGATTAGTGATCGATACTGATGCCAAAAATCCAATTAGTAAAATTTTTGTCTGTCTGTCCGTCTGTCTGTCTGTCTGTCGGTTTGTATGTTTCTTATGGAAACAAAAACTACACGACGGATTTTAACGAAACTTGGAAGAATTATTCTTCATACTCCTAGGCATGTTATAGTGTACTTTTCGGCAGAGTAGTGAAGGGGAAATTTGGGAAATTATGGGAAAACGAGGTAAGTTACTCCATTTTCTAAGCTTCCGTCGCGTGTGCAACCTTAGTGGTTATAGTTATATAAAAATCATGTATGACGGAAATATTCTACAAAAAATTGTCTATAAAATATCCCATAACAGCATATATCTATCTTTTATGGTTAACTCACAATAACACGTGTAACTCCTGATAGCCGAGCAGTTCGGAGCATTCCGATTATATTTGTTTACTCTTACGTTTATAGTTCTCTCATTCATCTTTCATTTAAAAAAAATACATTATTACCTATTCAATAAAAAAAGAATCATAGAAATCGGTAAAGAAACACCAAACTTATACATGAAATAAGCCATCGCGCCCTGTCGTCGCACGTGAATACTGAATCATGCTGTAAGGATATTTTTTTAGTAATGGTTGCGCGCGCAAAAGATAGCCGGGAGTATACATTATAGCGCTTTCACAAAGCTACACTTTTCAGGAGTGCTATAATTTGCGCTAAATTTCACAAAGGTGGAGCAGTGATTGAAGAAACCTCAGATATTTTAAAACTACGCTACCCGTGCGAAGCTGGGCCGATCCACTAGTCAGAAATAAAAACATCTCTATTCTATAAAAGAGAACTTCACGAGAAAAATGTTTGATTACAATCTAGTTTAGTTGATCAGATTGTTGTTATCTCTGTAGAGAATATATTTTATAATATAGGTTTATAGTACTGTTTTATTAAATATTTAATTTAATGTATTAGTCAAAATTTTAAGGCACGTTTTAAACTTACAAAATTGCCGACTGTGAAAGAGAAGATGTATAATTTTATTCACATAAAGCGCGAGATATTGGCATTAGCATCTTTTCCAATCTGTCTGAAATATAGAAGTAAGGTGATGTAATAGTTGTTAGAAGTGCTTGCTATACAGTATAGCACTACAATACATGATATTTGTAAATACATATTTAGGAAACAACTTGATATGTTTTTAGATAGTAGAAGTAGTATAAGTACTAACAAGGCTTATATAGGTATAGGAACGTAGGTAATAAACGTATGTTAGGCTGATCAGAGAGTATAGATCGCCACCCCTAAGTTTTTGACAAACCTCTACTTCAAACAAATTATTTTAATTTAGATGATGCGTTTACCAACAAATGGCTCTTTTTTACATATTTTGAAACTTATAAACATACTAGATGAAAACCCGGCTTCGCTCGGGTGAAATATGACTCATAATACACATCTAGGTACAAAATTTAGGTAGATAATTCTGTAGCTGTGTATTGTCGGCTTAGAATAGCACTACCCCATTTCTTCCGGTGGGTGAACGTAAGAGGCGACTAACGGACTTGGGGCTTTTTAAGGGATTTTTGGGCGATGCGGTTGGAGACCCATCACCAACAACCTTTATTCTACCATCTTTTCTGAGGAATTTATAGTTTCTCAGCTCTGGCTACCCCTTTTAGGGATTTATAGCCGTGAGTATGTAGTATGTATGTATAATTCTGTAGTCATAGATTCGTATAGCTTCGTCCATTGTTTTTAACTATTAATATTATGGATACTCTTTTCTTCAGTCAATACAACCTGCCTAAGTAGACGGTCGCAGTCTAGGATACCCCATGGGAGCTCATCCCTCGCGCGTCCTAAGGGGGCTATCGAATAAAAAGGGGTATCCTAGCGTGTGGCTGACTACCTACATACCTACCAAATTTACCATATTTACGAAGATACGACCAATCTAATACTTTATGAAATACTTACGATTTTCGGCATCCTCTCGATGTGCCCAAACCATCTTAATAGTCCTTTTTCTATCTTATTTACAATATAAATGTTTACACCACACCTTTCACGAATCACGTCTTTCCTCACACGATCACATAACCTTACATAACAAACTTTTCTGAGAGAAAAAACGTGCTAAAAGTTCCTGCTTGAATTAGGCTGATTACCCAGGATTGTAATTTGGAACTCCGCGAAGAAATAGTCATGAAATAGTATCTATAATAATAATTTTACCAAGGAGTACGGTAGACTCGATCGAAACCTCCTTTAATAAAGTGTCCTTTGTGAAACGATCGATTGAAAAACATTATTAAACGGAACATAAATGTCATCGGGTGTCAGTCAAATGTCGACTGAAATTTGTCTGTCAACACCATTAGAACTTAGCAAAATACTATACAATCCGAATTTTGCGGATAGATGTTGTCGACTCAAAATCATTATTTTTTTATGTTTTATTATTCAGGTAAGGTTTCGATCGAGTCTACCGTACCCCGTGACAAAATTATTAATATAGATGGCATAAACGATATGTTTCAGCAAGGTTTATAATTGTCCTCCCTTTGATTTCAGAAATGGTATTTTGGTCAATCCATCGTCGTATTCCGTACGCGCAGGCACAAGCTATTTGAATAGCGGAGGTACATTGCGCGCCGTGTCCAACGTGGTGATCCACCCGCACTATGACCGGCCACCGATGGACCACGACGTTGCCGTGGTGGTCCTGACCTCGCGTCTCGTCTACAGCAAGAGGATACAGGCGGCGTACATCCCGCCGCAGAACTACGTACTGCCGGACAACATGCCCGTGACATACGTTGGCTGGGGACACACGTCTTCCACGTCGGTAAGTTAACATCAATTGTTTTAACATATCAGCAGTCATAATATTGATCTTAAACAATTCTCTTTTATTATACTGTTTTTCCATAAACTACTAATTCTGAAAATTTGACTAAACCATTTAGGCTTTAAAGGCATGAATATAGGTAAGGCAAGTTTAAATAAGTCTTGTATCGACTTTCTTATTCTCCTTTTCGTAAGATGGTTTTATTTTAAATTTCGATGTTTTAACTCATACTCAAAATTTTTATTCCGTTGAATTCTGATAGTTTGTAAGTTTTGCTACTAAAAAATATTCCCACCTAAAAAACAAAGACTCATTTATGACAATTAAAATGTAAATGCTAGATATTTGCTGCTTAACTGCATTTAACTTTGAGAAAATAAATCCGAATATACACTAACTTAAGTTAAATAATACAAAAATAACAAACTAGCTGTGGCTACTCCTTTTTAACCGACTTCAAAAAAAGAAGTGTTCTCAATTCGACCGGTATATTTTTTTTTTCTTTTTTTTTATGTTTGTTCGCCGATTACTTTGCCATTTATGAACCGATTTTGATTATTATTTTTTTATTCGAAAGAAGATACTCCCGGATTGGTACCATGATAAGGATATCAGGGTCTGATGATGGGATCCTGGAGAAATCGAGGGGAACCCTCAAATTTTATAGGCAAATGTACCGCGTTTTACATATTTTCTGAACTTATATTGGCATTTGCTTCTGAAAATCATATTGTTATGCTGCTGAGCTGATGATAGAAGGTGTGGATCCTCAATCACTTGGTATTAGGAAACAGTTCTTTCCACATTCTATATAGATTTATACTCCTCTTCGTAGCTTTTATGAAGAGAAGTACAGGTTCACTAAACATTTCTTTTGTTATGTTATTGTTACCGAGAAAGTACCATGAGACCAGGATCTGATGATGGCATCCCAGGAAATCGAGGGGACTGTCGAAACTCACAATTATGTGACAGTGTATTTGTTCAAAACGCCGATAGGCCTGCCCTGTATAACGTGAGAACACTGCCTAATAAATCGTGGGTACTCTGAACAACAGGTGACAATGTCACGTGATATTCAGAAGTATTACTACCTCTGCTAACCCCTTCAGGGATATTCGGCGTGAGCGTTTGAGTCTTTCTTGAGATGTAGAATTGAAGACCATCGCCTTTCGAAGGATTTTAAGAACAATATAAGGTTACATATGGTTGAGCCTATTTAATATCGTACTATAATAGAAATACCGGAAATACGAAGAATAATACAGTAACTGTCGCTTCCTCATCCGAGAAGCATCTTTGCCAGGTCTACCCATCTCTAAAACTCGTAAAATAAAATAATTTTTAACAAAAAGAAAACCGACTTCATAGAAAAACAACCGAAAATAAACAATCTAGTACAAAAAAGTACGAAATAAGTTTTTTTAATTGAATATGAGTACTGTGATTGATACCTTAGCAATTTCTTTATTCCACACGCGTCAGTTCAACCTACCTAAATATTACAATTCTCTTAAATTAATTTTTGAGTCGGTGCCAGACAAACAAAAGTAAATTCACCCTGCTATCTATCTCTGATTATTACAATCTAAACAATATCAAGACG
>CAUYWD010000418.1:0-20766 GCA_963576735.1 Bedellia somnulentella | reverse complement strand
GGATTGACTTTCCACAAGTGAGTGAGTTTTTTATTGTTTTTCTACAGATAAATACATAATAAATACATTGCGCGATCAGAAAATAAGTGATTCAAATGTTAATTACGTTGAACTAGATTACTAGCATTTTCTTTAGTAATTTTGAGCAATTTTTTAATAGTATAACCTAAAAATATGCAGTATCTCAGTGTTGCCATAATTCACGTTTTCATCCTACTCTGTCGTTAGGGTAACATTTTCAAATTAGTAAACTGATGTTAATGAGTGAGTATATTATGAATTTCGTCGCGCTATAGCGACGCTGAATGATTTCCAATTGTTATCTACGGAATTAGTAAGTAATAAATTTGTTATATTTATTTAATTTCTTCATATTCATTACAGTTTTCCTAAAGACCCGAATCTACGAGAAAAATGGATTGCGGCCACTGGAAGATGCAATTGGAAATCAACCAAAGTTTTGAGGCATACTATAAAATTGAAAGGCACCTCGTTTTTGTCCAAAGACTAAGCTTTGGCTCAAATGGTCGCAGTTGTTTTGAAAAAGAATTTAGGTAAAAGAATATTTCCGACATTAAACGACCACCTTGTGCTGTTAATAAAGGTTATAGCTTTAAAATACTTAGATGTACGAATACATCATCTTTTGAAAAATGTGACTGAAATAGACGAATGAATTCGAATTTTTCACACGAAACTGATTTTGTTAAAAGGTCAATAGAAAATAATGCAATAAAACTCATGTACAAAATAGTGCTGTCTTTTATTTTTCAAAATACAAACATAGACCCCACTATACCCATGATGACCCGTATGATATTTACATAACTTGCACTTATGGAACAGCTGTTTTTTTTTGTCCAGTAACAAAGTTAGTCCCGTACAAAAATTTATTCGTAATCATGGGAAGATTCATCCCTTATAGTTAGTACAATGCTTTAGATTTCACGGTGTATTAAACATCAGTATAAATGGTGAAATTAAACAAAAAAGATTGTATAATACTAGGAGCAAGTATGTATAATTATATGATTGCAGGAAATAATATAGTAAACAGTAAACCTTTAATTAAACAATAAATTGACGTAATCAATTTTAAATTAAAAAGTAGCTTTTAGCATGGTGATTATAGTATTTTGGGGTAATTGTTTTCTAGTGATCGCAACATTACAGGGAAAAATATTGCTATCTAAAAGAGGTACTCTCCCGTTGCATTATGACTCTGTCTATAGTGTTCATAGTCAAAGGTTATACTATTAAAAAATTGCTCAAAATAACTAAAGAAAATGCTAGTAATCTAGTTCAACGTAATTAACATTTGAATCACTTATTTTCTGATCGCGCAATGTATTTATTATGTTTTTATCTGTAGAAAAACATTAAAAAACTTACTCACTTGTGGAAAGTCAATCCTTCGATGTGTTTTTCGCTGTGGCTTCCGCAGCCAAGCACGCTACACCCAACCATACCTCACTAAATAATAACTTAACTAATGGAGTCTCTTTTGTCACAATAACAATATACAAATGAATAAAATCTTTCTCAAAATCAAAAGAAAACCAAAATCGCTCACAAGTCGACGCTTTGTTTGTCACAATTTAAAAGTGTGACATCAACAAAACGGGTTACGCGATAGAGATGACAATAAAGATTTGTGTCTCTATAAGAACTTAAATAAGGGCTTCTCTTTTTAAAATGGATGACGTAACATCGCTCTGTCTATAGTGTTTATTGTCGAAGGTTTAATGCTTTGCTTTGCTTTTTGTAATAAAGAACTGTGTGAAGAGATGCTTTCTGAAAAGAAAAAGAAACCAAGGGTACTATAACAAAAATATAGAAATATCTTTCCTTTCCTCAATACTACATTGATTGAAGGTCCGTTTTTTATTGAAGTAATGACAAATGTGTCAAATCAAAGCCAGATGATCTTTATCAATACCAATTTAATTTAATATAAGCCAAAGTTTTTCCGGGATGATATCACTAAAATGTGAATAAAACGATATTCTCAATAGAACCAATAAAATTGTAATGCAATTATGGCAGACAAGCTACGTATGTTTGCCCAAAGGATGAAGGATAAGATAAGTGTGCCCCAAATAAATGTTCACAGCAGGGAAAAGGTTGATCAATTGTTAACCAAGTATGATCCATCTTCAAAAGTTACTAAAATTGCCGAGAAATTCAAACAGGAAACGCTGACGAATAGAGTAAAGGATCTAGTCTCTAAATATGAGAAATTTACAGGGGTTGAAGAGATTATGGCTATACAGAACACGGTTATCGAGGCACAGGTTGGTTTTATTATTACAATGTCATTTAAGCTTTTGAAGACCTTTATACGTACTCACGGCTTTAATTCACAAAGAGAATAGCCAGAGCTTTGGAACTAACAATTCTTATAGCTACTTGTGGAAGTTAGGAAAGGAAAATATGATATAAGTATCTAGGATAAGTAGGTGGTTGTTTTCCAATAGCATCCCCTAACCATTACTTAAGAGTCCTGTACCATTAGATACTTCATGACATACAGGGGTAGCTGGCATTATCCACTTACTAACAAATTATTGTAACAAAGATAACATAAAAAGAGAAAAGACTTAGGGTGCAAACATCCTTTTTTTCTAATTAATGTATGTTAAATAATTATAAAATGTATATAACAAATATAAATTTAACATATTTGTGTGCTGGCTTAGAGTGTCACTACCCCTTTTTTCCCACAGGTGTCGTAAGAGGTGACTAAGGGTATGGGGCCTTTTCAAGTGGTTTTTGGACAATGTGGTTGGAGAACCATCTCTGACAATACTTTATTTCTACCAACTTGTCCCCTATCAACTTCCAAATGTGGCTGAGGAGTTTCTAGCTCTTAAGCTCTGGCTACCCCTCTTTGGGATTTATGGCTGTGAGTATAAGTATGTATGTATGTAATATTTGTTCAGAATATTTGTTATATGACCATAGTTCTGAAGGCCAAATACGCAGGTAATAGATGCATATTATACACAAAATAATGGCTTTGACCTCTTGATAGCTTTGCTTGTGTGGCTCAGCTACTCGGTATAATACATTAAATCACAAGTATAATTTACTCCTTTTATTTATGAGTAATAATCCCCACATGAGGAATTCATGTCAAAAAACATTAAATTATGTGATAGTTAGGCGTTTCCAACATTTGCATTCTATCTGAAAAGGTAGACAAGTGGCCGTCCGAATTAGTTAAAATTCGGAGGTAGGAAACGCAAACACTACTTGAACGTGTAAAAAAGAAACAAAGGATAGAGAAATTTCGCGCTGGATGCCAACTGACACTGTAGCTCAGTTGGCAGAGCGACGGGGGCGTATACCCGAAGGTCGCGGGTTCGAACCCCGCCAGTGTCGAAATTTTTCTTTCCTTTAATAACATCTTTTATTTATGAGTAATAATCCCCACATGAGGAATTCATGTCAAAAAACATTAAATTATATAATTTACTCCTTTATAAGAATAAAAGTGCATGTATGAAAATATTAATGGATGGAAATTAAGCTAAAGAGGTGTGCCAGGATCATAGGAAGTGGCAACCAATACTCTGCATACCGCAATGAGAACTAATGGTGTGGATATATGTCTGTATGTGTGTGTAATATACTGAATAAACAGCAGTATTGGGTTTTGAAAAATAATAATTGTATTTTTTTATATTTTTTTACATAAGATTCCTTTTGCTACCTTTTAGCACATTTAAGTATTGGGAAAGCCTATACTTTGTAACATAGATAAATGGTTGCTACATTAGGCATCACAGAGAAAAATACATACATACATACATATTCTCACGCCATTAGTTCCCATTGGGGTAGGCAGAGACTATCGATCACCACTTTGTACGGTCCTGGCAAACCTCTCTAGCTTCATTCACATCCATCAATCTTTTTATACATGCTCTTTTATTCTTCGTACTTCGGACACCTGCCTTTTTGAGCACACTTTCTATTTGATCCAAATGTGTCCTCCGAGGTCATCCTCTACTAACATTACCTTCCACATTGGCTCTATAGATCTCTTTTACCAATTTGAAAAATGAAAAAAAATGAAAAAATGTTTATTTGTACCGCCATAGGTGATCGTCTTTTACAATTACATTACAATTTTAATCTATATAATTTATTCTTTATAATAAAGACGAAGTAGTTTATCTATTGCCCCACGCTAGGTAAATCCTGTGTTGTGGGAGCCGTTTTAAACTAAACAATAAAATCGTGGCAGCTTATACCTGTAATTAAGTATTTAAATGGAATGATGTATGTGCACATTATATACATTTTATAAATATAAGATTATATAAAACTATTATATAAGTAATATTATTTTATATAAATAGGGATAAAGGAGAATTATGTAATAATAAATATGTAATTTATAATGAATACAATAAAATAGTAACAAATATAAAAAATATTAACATCTTCAGTATAAATCTCTGATGTAAAAATTATAATTTAAATGATTATAGCTTCGGTTTCTTCATATGTGAGCTTCTCCAAAACTTCCGTAAGAGATTTTTTAACTTCCCTATCGCCTGTATTTTTAAGATTAATAAATTTAGTCATTTTGTTATAAATAAAGCTCTCCATAAATAAAGCTTGCCTCCGAGCAAAAGACGTTTTAACTAACGTCAAGGGAATGTTGTAGACGCGTTTTTTTAGTATATTGTCATAGTTGTGAGAATGGCGTATCTTTTTATGTACTGATGTAACGATCGTGAAAATGTATAATTGACGAACTGACAGCAACCTCCATTTCTGATATAAATTAAAAGTTCTAAATCGCCTTTTCACTTTCAGCATGACTTTTAAAAGCGTTCTTTGTGCCCTTTCCACCTCTATTAATTTAGTTTTAGCCGCTCCACCCCAAATCTTTATGCCATATGTTATGACTGATTGGCAGATTGCCATGTAAATAATTCGAAGAAGTTGAAGGTCTGTGCTGTTTCTCAAAGATTTCATTACAGTTATCATTTTTAGTATCCTGCTTGAGAGCATTTGTATATGCTTTTCATATGATAATCTCTCGTCTATTTCAATACCGAGATCCTTTATATTGGTAGTTCTTTCTATACCAGGACAGTCACAATTATTGAAAAATTCAGTGTTTCCACTGCAGTGATGAATCTTGATAATGGGAGTTTGTTTGGGAGCTGACGGTTTAGTTTTATAAAATGCGACATATTTAGTTTTGTTAACGTTGAGCGTTAATAGATTGTTATTCAACCACTGTCCTAGTTTACTTAAACATAATTCGGCACTTTGGAAAACCTTTTCCCATGCTTTATCTTTGATTATAATTACCGTATCATCAGCATAACATATACCTTTGTTATTTCCTAGATTGGTCAAAATGTCATTTACATATATAATAAATAAAGTTGGTCCTAAAACGCTTCCTTGTGGAATGCCGAAGTCGACACTTTCCAATGTACTCAAAGATTCTGAAATTTTAAGACATTGTTTTCTATTAGAAAGATATGATTTAAACCAGTCAAGTGCCTCACCCCTGATCCCATAATACTCTAATTTCCTTAATAATATATCTCTAGATATAGTATCAAAGGCCTTGGCTAGGTCTAAAAATACACCGAGACAAGCTTCGCCATTGTCCAATGCCTTTGAAACTATATCTGTTAACTCATTTACAGCATCAATAGTTGATTTGGCTTTTCTAAAACCAAATTGAGAGGCATTGAGTAAACATTCCTGTTCTAGGTAATTAAGAAGCCTTTTGTTTACAACTTTTTCCAATATTTTAGAAAGACAAGGTAATAAAGATATTGGCCTATAACTTATCGGATCATTTTTGAAACCACTTTTGTATATAGGACATACTCGTATCCTCCCTATTTTCCAAGATTCTGGATACGTACCCGTGGAGATACTTAAATTTATTATATATGTCAACGGTATAGTTATATATTTTCTTATACATTTTAAAACTTTATTAGAAATTTCGTCATTGCCAGTTGAGTTGTTGTCCTTCAGGCTACTTAAAATTTCATAGACCTCATTTTCATCAGTCGGACTGAGGAAAAACGACTTGTAGTGACCTTTTGAAATTGGGATCTTTGAACAGAGTAAGGCTTCGGAAGTTTTTAATCGAGTGAGTATTTCATTTGACAGTCTTGCTCCTACTGAGGCGTAATAACTGTTACAATGCTCTAACGATTCTTTGGAGGAGTTTTTAGTTTTAAGCAAGTTAGAGCTTGGATCTTGGCGGTTCTTATTATTGGTCATGTGTTTAATTGTTTTCCAAAGCTTTTTTGGATCATTCTTGTCTTTACGTATTTTTTCACTGTAATAATCGCTTTTCAGTTTGTGCATAATGTTAACAAGATAGTTACGATAACGTTTATATGTTATTTGACGCACTAAATTCTGGGGTTCTTTTTGGGCTTTATAATGTAAGCTATCACGATTTTTTAAGCAACGTATAATTCCTGGGGTGACCCATTCTTTTAAGTTATAGTTACGCTGGCTTTTCTTTATCACTTGCTTCCCCAATTCAATTATGTTTGTAATAGTATTAGTAAATTTATCGGTAGCTTCATTTACATCCTTACAATTGAGAATAATTGACCAGTCTATTTCACTAACATGTTTTTCAATGAGTTCAACATCATATTTGGTAAAGACTCTATCACATCTATCTAGGTTTGGGGCATTGGATACACAAATACTTACTACATTATGGTCTGTAATAGATGTTTTACACACAAGTCCAACTGTTGATTGAGCGTACTTAGATGAAATAAAAATATGATCTAAACAGGAAGAACCCCGAGTTGGTTTATTGATAGCCGGAACTAAACCATGCTCAGCCGTTAAGCACATGTACTGAGTTTTTTTATCTGTGTCGGTAGTCGAAAGAATATCTATATTGATATCGCCAGCCAATATTATACAATTTTTTGGTGTGATTGATTTAAGTATATTATCGAGGGAGTCAAGAAATGGGGATATGTCTTTGTAACTAGGAGAACGATAAATACCAATAATGGAGTATTTATTAGATATATCTACTATAATGCAATTAGCCTCCTGGAAAAAAGGTTCGGACACAGTTACATCAAGTTCAGTTTTGGTGTAAACAACTACTCCACTTGCTCTGTTTAGTGACACTTTCGTACAATGCGGTATGTAATTAGGAATACTCCCAATTAACGTTAAATAATTTAACCAACATTCAGTAAGAATTATGACATCATAACAAACTTTAGTACTCACTAACAATACTAAAAACTGATCAAAATTTGCCTCGATGCTTCTTATATTAAATGTAAGTATTTTCAGTTTTGGGTTTTCAATCATAATGTTGCTTTCTTGGTCAAGGTATTTTTTTCGTAACATTTTACCACAAATATTTCGTCTAGATGGTCAGCAATTCCAATGTCAACCATTTTCAAAAGATTTGTTTAATGATGTTTCTAGACAAAAAATATAATACCTTAATATGTGACTGAGCCGATGTCTCAATAAATAGAATAAAAAGCCTTTATACCTCACAATAATGAAGAAAACGATAACCTTTGATAGAGTATTTGTGTTAAATTTGTTACCAGATTGATAAGGAGATTTAAAATGAATATATATGTATATAAATATTATTGTAAAATTTAAATAAGAGAAGTGTAAAAATAAGAGTGTGTAAAATTGTGTGTAATACAAAGTAATTGATGAGGCACTTTTAGGTGCAATCCCAATTAATTTTAAAATAAAGATGAATAACCTATTACTACTAAAAAATATTAAAATAATTTGGCCCTTAAAGATTGGTTTCTTCCGATGGGCCGATTTTCCGCTCCAGGTCTTGGTGACTATTTTAACAGCAGGGCATTTTTCAACTTTACGAACGTATATAGATCCATCTTTGATCCAACAGAATTTAAATTTGTGTTGTTTGGCTCGTACTCTTGTCTCCCGAAATAACATTCTTGTTTTCTTTGTCAGCCTCTCATTAATGTAAATTCTACTAGAACTCCCGGGAACTAAATCACTAGAAGTAATATTAGACCTAGATTTAGCAGCTTTCAGTTTACTATCATCATCAAAAATACATAACAAAATGGATGTGATAGTTGTGTCACACAAATATGAAATGAGTAATTATGGTTGTATTATACTTCTGCATAGCTTGCAAGGGGGACCTTTTAACTAGATATTGTGTGGTATAAAACAGCCATATCATTTGCCCTTACTTAGTTTTTGTATACTGTCATCTCATTCTATCCGATATTGTGAAGATAAAATGGTGCTTGTGCTAGGCCTCCACTAGGACAAGCATGAGCACTATTTTATCGACACGATAACGGTTAGAATGAGATGGCAGTATACAATACTAAGTAAGTGCGTAAGAGATGGCTGCTTTATACCACGCTATAACTAGTTTAAACACCACTCGTACTAGCCGGGCTGGTGCTGTTTAAAATACAGTTATCTTCTTTTTTTACATATTCACATACAATGAAATCACTGGATGCCTATTCTTCAAAACAAATTTGCTAATTAATAAATTTCTTTCATTTCATTTCCAACTTTGTTTGTAATAATTTTGTCAGGCATACCACTCCTCAGAGTGTGTAAAACATGTTTTCCACTTTTAGGGTTAAATATATGTAATACACTTATCAAATTCTGAATCTGTATTTCATGAAAGGCAGAAATAGTTGATAGTAGTGGTTAGAAGAGATGGAGGAAATTATCACTATGGATTCAAAGACTAGATCATCAGATATTAAAGTTATTATAAGAACCAGTCTCGGAATTACATTTGTAATAAAAGCATTATGAATGATTAAAGGTTTGATTGAATAATTTAATGTAATAATATTTAAATTTTGATATTATTTTAAATACAAAATAACAACAATGTTTTGGATTATATTGTTTTATCGAAAATTAATAAAAATATGATATATTACTCAACAATAATTAGAATTCAAATGTATTGGATTATGTAGTTTCATCGATATTGTATTATTTGCAATCGGAGGAGCGGGGTCCCCTGGCACAGGTATTTGTTTACTTAAAAGGGGGCTCCAACCTTATACTTCTGTAAAAAAACCATGAAACTGAATAAAGATTTTTGTATTTTTTTTTATTTTTATTACACAATTATATATCTTTTTCTTTTAGGAAAGGTTCATGGCAGCACAAGAACATCGTCGCGATTTCGGTCGCCAACTAGCCAGCATTGAGTCGAGATTGAAGGAACTTCATGCTGAGATGCAGAATACGATGAAAGGGGATGAAAAGTATTTGCAACTCTGTACTGAGGAGCATAAGGTTTGTTTTAGTGTGGTTGAGATAGATGTGGCATTTATACTGTTTTGTGGTTAGGGTCGTGCTGTATTCTGTCTGTAATAAGGATAATTACAGATTTTGAATTATTCATTGTCAATTGACTGAGCATAAATGGATGTAGTTAAGCAGATAGGACTAAAGCCATAAAAAGTCAATTTCATGATGAGTGTTTTTAGCCGTGTAGTGTCGGCTTAGAATAACACTACCCCATTTCTGCCCGTGGGTGATCGTAAGAGGCGACTTAGGTTATTGGGGGCTTTAAAGGGGTTTTGGGCGATGCTGTTGGAGACCCATCACCAAGAACCTTTATTTCACCATCTATTCCCCATGTAACTTCCAAAAGTGGCTGAGGAATTTCTAATTCCTTGGCTCTGGCTACCCCTTTCTAGGGATTTATAGCCGTGAGTATATGTATGTTTTTAAATTTGAATTATAGTGCTTTCTCCATACTATGCATGCACTTTTTATATGTAGAGATTTAAATTCTTCATAGGATCAACCCTATGTAATAAATTGGGATACTTAACTCAATTTCTGAGTGACTTTAAAATCTTTGCCTTGAAATATTTATGTTATAATAAGAGTAAGTAATTAAAGTTTATTGAATAATTAAGCCTAATACAAAAGCAGCTAATTCAAATTTAAATCTTTATTGCTTAAATCCACAGTATCAATATGGTGACATTTACAATTTGGCTCCGTCGGGCACCGCAATTAACTTATAAATACAAGCTTATAACTAAAAATAAAAAAGAACATAATTTTTTTAAACAGAACAACTAATACGTATCTGAATTTAAATATTAGTTGACACAAATTTCTTAGGTAGTACTAATATTAAATATAATAATCATTTTATCTTTAAAACAATAATATTTATACTCTAGATCCTCACGTTATTAAAGTTATCATTTAAGTATTTTTGTGTGGTATAATAGAAACCTTTACCTTTTTTATAAATATAAGAAAATATATATAAATATAATATAAGAAAGGATATATTTACCTTTTTTATAAATATAAGAGAGAGAATAGAGATACTTAGCAATTTTGCTATTGAGGAATGCTGTCCAACTTAATATAATAATACATGTCTAATGTTGTGTCTATGGTGCCATTATGACTCTTTTTAAAGTCATCCGTGTGATAAATTTATCAAGGTTGGAAACAGAGTGGGGAAAAAAATGTGGGAAAACATACATGGCTGAGTTATTCTTAGGCATACTAAACTGTATTTATACAACGTGGCGATAAGCTCAGGCTTGCACTTTTCCATGAAAAAATTGTGGTTATTCAGAATATTAATCTCCAGGTGACAAAAATGTCTTCAGAAGCCTCTTCGTTTTCTTCGTTATTTACTTAATGTCAAATAACCTAAATTTGATTTCAATAAACCATCTATTATTGCTGTGTAGTGTCGGCTTAGAATAGCACTGCTCCATTTCTTCCGGCGACTAACGGTATTGGGCTTTTAAGGGATTTTTGGGCGATGCGGTTGGAGACCCATCACTAACAACCAATATTAGACCATCTTTTCCCCACGTAACTTCCAAAAGTGTCCGAGGAATTTCTGATTCCCTAGCTCTAGCTACCCCTTCAAGCGATTTATAGCTGTGAGTATATGTATGTATTATTTGTCTACAGCAAAAAGTTTATATTTATTGAAATTTACTACTAGTTCAAGTAAAAAAATGACATATTTTCCAGTTAATAATCCAAGAGCGAGCACTCCGCTCTCTCTTCAACGACGCAGAAAGAGAAGAGAGAGAGTTGTTCGCGACGATGTCGGCTGCTGTCAAACTGGGACATGAGAGAGAGAGAGCACATGCTGAGAGAAACAAGTATTGGTATATCGTCGCATCTATTTTTGGTAAGAGTATTGTCATATTTATAGGTAGGGAGGTAAACATACATTTATCATGCGATTTTTCTATTTTCGAGTTTTCTCGAAACTATCGGTAAATTCAGCTCTTCTAATTATAAAGAAAATAATAATAATGGTAAACTGCGGGTAGTACTTACAAAAACATCACTCAATTCAGCTCTAAGGTCGATGACCTTCCACGGTTTGTAAAAATTGGGGGTCATCCATTAATCACGTGAGGCTTGAAGGGGGTTTTATAAAAATCATGAAAATAACAACAATTAAGGCACTAAAAGCTTCAAATTGATTCCTAAATAAATCATAAATTATGTGATATGAACAGTAGTTGGAAATTTGTTAGTACTCGTAGCTATCCCAAATTAGGCAGGATATTGCAGGCTGGTTTGTAAATTAATATTATTTTGTGCTTCAGAGGGCACGTTATGCGGTCGGTTCCAGCTATTACTGTAATTGGGGAGGACCCTTATCATTCAGACCAACTGAAAATATACAGTACACAATCAGATAATAATTTCAAAAGGGAATAGCTTTAGAATTGAAATGCCTCGGCCACTCTTCAAATTTATCTTGAGAATAGATCGTAAAAAAATCTTGCTGGTATCAATCGACATCGTCCAACTACTTAAAAGGTCCCAAAATCCCCTCTTTCAACACCCCTTGAAGAAATAAAATACTGCAATGCCAAGCCTAAGTATCATAGAATAAAGAGTACCGAGTAGAGTAAGCATTATCTTTTTATTTCAGGCACAGTACTAGGCATAGCAGGTTCAACAGTGAACAACCGAATCAAAATGGCGGAGTTCCGCGACATGATGGAACAACAAATGGCGAAGAGCGCCAGTGTGTTGTACACGGTCGCCGGTGGGGGCACCACTAAGCGTAGTGATATAGCGGCTGCTATGAAAACTGAGTTTGCTTATCAGGTAAGTAATTATATAATTTATAAATAATATAGGTTGATTAGTTGATTAGCTTAGCTATCTGTCAGTGAAAGTCCCATCAAAATCGGTCCAGCTGTTTCAGAGATTTGGTTGATCAAAAAGACATTGAATAAAGTGTTTAAATAACTCCTTAGTTCTAAAAAATAGCTATCTGCCAGTCAAAGTCCTGTGAAAATCGGTCCAGCCGTTTCAGAAATACGGGGAATCATACACAGAAACAAACACACACACGTACAGGTAGAAAAGGCGTCAACCCATATGAATAAAATTAAAACCTAACTGGTTTTAATAGAAGAGACATTCTAATTTTATTTAAGTGTATAGATAAAAATATTCATTAGTACAAAAACACACATACACACACAATAAATCAAATCAAAAAGTGACTGAGGAAATTCCATTTCCAAAGCTCTGGCTACCCTGTCTTGGAATAGCCGTGGGTATAGGAAGGTTTCATAAAATAATATAACGAGATCAGAAATATGTTCAAGTCCATTTTAGTTGATTTTACCATGTCCAATACATACATACATACATATACTCACGGCTACAAACCCCCAGAAGGGGTAGCCAGAGTTATAGAATCAGAAATACCTCAGCAACTTTCGGAAGTTAAGTGTGGAAAATATCGTCAAATAAATGTTGTTGGTGATGGGTCTCCAACCGCATCGCCCAAAAATCCAATAAAAAGCCCCAATACCTTTAGTCGCCTCTTACGTGTAGAAATGAGGTAGTGCTATTCTAAACCGTCACTACACCGTATGTACACACTACCGTGTCCAATATAATAATAAATATTTTATTTTCAGGAACAATTGGCCAAGAATTTGAAATTGATGCAAGAGAATATAGATTATTTAGTGAGTAAGCAGTCGACAATAGTGGGTGAGTATTTTTAATTTAGTTTTAAATATTTCATGTTCCTTACCAAATAAATAGGTAAAACGGCATTGCTGTTTGTTTGTCTGTCTGCGTATACGCTGATTTTATGTACTGCGATATGCTGTGTAGATATATTTCAGTTGCCGTTAAATATATCTACAGAAACCGAAAAACGGAATAAAATATATTATTAAATGGGGCCATGCCAAAAGCGTGATATTTTAGGTCTAACGCTCAAATCTGGACAGTTTATATTTTTGCTGAATTTTGAATTATATCAACATATAAATTATGAATCAAATTAAAAATAAAACCATTAAAAGAGTTTCCATTCTAGACAAGAGATATGGACTATTAGTGAAAGGGTTGTTAAGTATAGTGTTGCCGTGTAGTGCCGGCTCAGAATGTCGCTACCCCTTTCTACCCACGGGTGTCGTAAGAGGCGACTAAGGGTATTGGGGCTTTTTATTGGATTTTTGGGCGATGCGGTTGGAGACCCATTACCAAAAACCTTTATTTTACCATCTTTTCCTCACTCAACTTCCAAAAGTGGCTGAGGAATTTATAATTCCTTAGCTCTGGCTACCCCTTCTAGGGAAATATAGCCGTGAGTATATGTATGTATGTATGTTGTTTAATATTTTCTTGTATTTTATTTTTCTATAGTCTATACTTTATTACTAATAGTTATTTGAAATGCAATAAAAATACTTTTTACTCTTAGTATATTTTATGAACCATATTCGACACTAAAGTGCCCAATGAAAATCAGCGCCCGTCATCTATAATAGCCGTTTTATAGCTAATGTCATTAAATATGTTAAATCCTTGAAATTTGATGCACGAATCAATGCATTGGAAACCTTGTGGTTTCAAATAATAATCACTCGTTATATTTTGAAATAACATTAATGCGTCGGTGTTAAATAAGATCTTTTTAACCGACTCTCTTTTTTAGCGGGAAGTTAGAATGTTCTTAAATATTCTGAAGATATTTAAATGATTCGTGAGTGGCAAGCGATGTAGTAACTCAAAACCAACGACCTCTTTCTCGGAATATTCCTGTACATTTATTTATTTTCATTATAGTTTTTACAACCGTGATAGCCCAGTGGGTAGAACACTCGGTTATCGTGCAAACGACTAGTGTTCAAATCCTGGTTCGGGCCTACACCAATTTGTCTTTTCTAAAGACATATGTGTGGTTAATTCATCATGGTTGTTAACGGTGAGGGAAAACATCGTGAGGAAACCCACATGGCTGAGTTGTACTTAGTCATGTGACAGTGTATTCGTACAAAACGGCGATAGGCCTGCCCCATATCACGTGAGTACACTGTCCATGCAAAACGTGGGTACTCTGAACACCAGGTGACAAAGTCACGTGATGTTCAGAAGTATTAGTACCTCTGCCAACCCCTTCGGGGATATTCGGCGTCAACGTTTATGTTATGTTTATGTTTATAGTTTTAACTAAGTCCAGGTTACCATCAACCAAACTTAACCTCAGAGATAAAACGCCTAATCTCTTTAATAAATTAATAAAAGTACGGATATATTAAACACAGATCAAGTTAGCCCTAAACTAAGTAAGGTATTATGGAAACTGACACGACGATGTATGTAATATTTTCTAAGAAGCATATAATTTACATCCAAGACTAATAAATAAATGTTGCCCTCAGCGGAGATCGAATCCTGCGGACTGTAACCTCCGGACCGAGAAGCTAGTGACCTATCCACTCGGCCACGGACGCTGTCGATAATACATTACTTTCTAATTAAGACATTTAAAAAAAATCATCATTTTCAAATAAATGAAATTACTTTCTAACGTCTTCTTCTAGTTCAGTTAGACTTAGTTTATATGTGACTTTGTTTTATTTCACTTTCCAGAGCATCTCAACACTAAACAGGGAGCAATTGAAACTCAACTTCGCGACTTAAAACGCATGATAGTCGCCGCATCGCAAACCAGCGCTAAATCTGACGCAGCATTATCAAAAGCGCTAACATTCGTCCAACACGATATAGAAGACATGGAAAAAGATAAGGATTCGCATAAAACTAAAATATCGTTAGAACCGAACCAAATTGTTACAGGAATCGGTGTGGTTATGTGTATAGCCTTTATTATCGGCAACTTGTTTGGTAAAGCAAGTTGATTTTGCACTTGAATTTCATCAAATGTATGAAAGTGTTTAAACAAGGCTGGGTAGTTAAATAGAAAGTGGTAATTTGATGCAGCTGTTTTTTTATTGTATAACTAGTAAATTGTGCTTAAAGCTGATTCGGTTGTTGATTTCCAGAATGTTATATAATAACTTGTATATTTATCTTGATGATTTTATTGTAATTTGAAGTTTAATTGCTACCAATATTTTCTATTAAAAAAGACTAAAAGTGTATATATTTGTAGATAAGACTTATAAATTTAAGCTTGTTCAGACCTGGATAGTGGAAAATGAGGGTAAATTCGTCTAGTCACATGAAATATAACTTAAACATTATTTTTAAGCGTGTGCTGCTTTTTAAACGTATCACTGATAAGAAAACCAGTCAACATCGTTTAGAATATTTTTGTGGGTTAATTCAGTAGTTCAGTTTATTTAAAGAATCCCATTCATTCTAAAATCACCATGTATGAATATTACACTTAGAGGATTTACTTCGGTTGGAATAAAATAATGTTATCTACTTAAGATAAACTTACTTGCCAAACATTATATAATATATAATATGATATAGTATTCGCCACTTAGTATATGTTTCAGACAACATTACTGCACAATGTGATTATAGTTTAAAATACTAACAATTGTTATAAACTTGTCACTAAAGTTATTTAAACATTTTTATATTCAATATTCGTTTTATAATGGTTTCTTTGCTAAAAATATAATTTACTTTTAAACATGTAATGGTTTCGGAAACTTTTCTCTCTCTTTTTCTTGTCCTGTAGAAATGCATTTTGGGTGGTAGAGAGTTTGAATCCCGCAGAGGGCAACATTTATGTGATGAACATAAAGGGGAGGGTTACCTATCACACTAAGTGTTAAATGTATCATTGGTGTTGCTAAGCAAACTCTTCAATTTATTTCTTTAGTGTGAAAATTAGACGATTTGGCCCCATTTTTCGATGGATCTTAACTATTTTGGACATAAATGGTTCTTCTTTTGCATTACTAGGACCTAACAACTTCAAGAACTTGTGTCTTGTTTATATTGACACACATACAAATATAAAAACTCACTCACAGTTCTAACTTAAAAAAAGTACAGGTAGAGCTTCAGAATTAGGAATTCTTCTGCCACTTTTGGAAGTCAAGAGGAGAAAAATTGTTTAAAAAAAAAGGTTGCTGATTTTTTTCCAACCGCATCGCCCAACAATCACTTAAAAGGCAGCAATGCTAGTAATCAACCTAGTTTAATACTTCCAAAAGTAACTTTACTTATAATGCTTGAAACGTGAAACTATAATTAGTACCATTCATTGTTAGTCCATAGTTGGGAGGCATAAAGTTCCATGGAAAATGTACGAACACGCCTTAAAAATTCGTAGTAGTTTGTTATATTTGGCTGTGTTATTAATTAGTCAATAGTGGCGGCAAATATTTTAAAAACAAAATGGTGATTTTGTGCTCATACAAAACAAGAAAACTAAATGCGCAAATCCGCCATTTTCCAAGATTTCTGCCTCTGCGTATACCGTGATTTTGATATTGTTATCCTCTGTTTTTGAGTAATATACATTGTTTAATTATATCTTGGTGTTTTTATTTAATCCTTTTTATTCATATCTGCCTATGTACAAGATTCTCATGGCTAAATAAATCCTTTAGGGTAGCCAGAGGTTCAGAAATTGGAAATTTCTCAGACATTTTTGGAATAAGGTGAGGAAAAGATAGTAAAATAAAGAATGGTTCGCGATGGTTCTCCAGTCATATCACTTAAAACTCTAATATCTTAAGTCGCCTCTTATGACATTAAAACGTTGAAATGGGTTAGTACAATTCTAACCCTACATTACATTTTTTTTATAGTCATCCTCACATACCATTAACCCGTAGACGTACACTTATAAATAAAATGCTACGATAAAGACCTTCCCTCCAAAAATATCGTTTTTGTGCTGCCTTCATCCATCAGCTTCCCGTGACTTTAGCAAAGTCATTGTACCTGGATAACCTTCAGAGTGGCCTACTCACATTGAGTCGTCGAAGTAATAAATTTAGTCAGAAATGTATAACTTTGGTCAGGATTTAGAAGATAAAGAGACAATGCAAACTGACACCGTCGTTTAAGACATCGGTCTTCCCTCGTTATTCTGTGGAATAATGGTCAGATGAGGATTGTTAACACCATTCTATTCGTTCATTGGTGCGTAATTGCAACTCTTATGTTACTTTTTTTGTCTTAAATGTATTAAAAAATGCTTAAGAGATGAGAAAAACAGCCAGAGATGGTATTTCTATGAATTTTGTTTAACAATATTTGCTTTCAAAGTTGAAGGACACGGACATTCTTGGTGGTCGCCCTAACATGAAAAAAAGCCCAGATACTATTAATTATTACTTTTAGATTCATATAGCATTCTCTATAGGATTTAGATTGCGAATTGTTTCTTTTTTATTTCTTGTACGCTATTCTTACGACTTGTAAAAAGTGAAATGAAAACTTACGATTTTAGTAAGTCTCATCCGATCAATATCGGTTTGCCAGATTCAGGTAAGCCTCTGATTTACAGGATTAAAAAAGATTTTAAGTAGTTACCCTCTATTGACTCTGAGTGTCACAAATAACACATTCTTGAGTATAAAATAATGAAACAGTTTGCAGAGAATTTCAATTGGCAGTGTTATCGCTAAAAGCGATCTGTTCCAGACAACATTTGGGAGATAAGAAGAGCAAATTTAGGATACACAGTCATTGGGGTAGACATACCAGACAAGGGCAAAAATAAATAAATTTAATTAGCTTACATTAAAACGAACTTTTTTACTTACAATAATAGTTATTACTATTACCTCATTGTAGTGTGTGAACTTCCGAACTACAATGAGCCTAGCGCAAGCAGGACCTTTGAACACGATTTTTCGAAATCAGTGAAATCATGGCTGACTTACATAAAAAAAATATAATACTCTTTTTAAACTCTCGCGGTTTGTAGACATTATATTTAATATTAATCGGGATTAACCAAGTACCTAGATGTGTATTATGACATTTCAACCGAGCGAAGCCGGGTTTTTATCTAGTATATAATAAAAAATATGATTGAAGGTTTAAAAAACTGATATAGGTCGTCCTAGGGAATGCAATCCCACACAAAAACTTCAATTGCTGGATCCCGCGGTATTGAGAGGTTCAATCCCGTGGTATCCAGGTATTTGCGGGATCCCACGTATTTTTTTAAAGTAATTGAAAAAAGAGAGGAATCCCGTATCATAAACGAGACTAAAGAACTTAAAATGAAAGTAAAAAATATTATCAAAACTATTTTTAAGTAATCAAATCACTATTCAGAAATAACAATTACAAACAAAAAGCAACTACCCATTATTTTGGAAGTAGCTGTGCAAATGCGCATAAAACATAGCCTCTGAATAGTTTTGTGAAACTATTTATTTAGATATCAAATCAATCAGGCACTAATTAGAAATAAAATAACTATTACAAACAAACATAAACATAACATAAACATAAACGTTCACGCCGAATATCCCCGAAGGGGTTGGCAGAGGTACTAATACTTCTGAACATCACGTGACTTTGTCACCTGGTGTTCAGATTACCCACGTTTTGCATGGACAGTGTACTCACGTGATAGGGGGCAGGCCTATCGCCGTTTTGTACGAATACACTGTCACATGACTAAGTACAACTCAGCCATGTGGGTTTCCTCACGATGTTTTCCCTCACCGTTAACAACCATGATAAATTAACCACACATATGTCTTTGAAAAAGACAAATTGGTGTAGGCCCGACCCAGGATTTGAACACTAGTCGTTTGCACGATAACCGAGTGTTCTACCCACTGGGCTATCACGGTTGCCAAAAACAATTATTCATTACTAGCTTTTTGCCCGCGACTACGTCCGCGTGGACTACATTTTTTGCATCCAGTTTACATCCAAAATACCAAAACACTTTCTAACTACACTAACTTCTGTTTTTTTGTATTTATATTCCCGCGGGCGTTGTAACAGATATAAAGAACATTGAGACTTTTTAAGTGATTATTGGGCGATGCAGTTGGACGGTTGGACGGACCCCATTCAACTTCCAAAAGTGGATAAAGAATATATAGAATATATAATAGAAGAAGAATATATAATAGAAGAAGAATGAATTGATGGATGAATTTCATACATTCCTTTTTGTAGTTGTTGTATCAGTCAATCGCATCAAGATTCAAATTTCTAGATACATTGTATTTAGAGATCAAAAATCTGTATAATATTTTTAAATCTCTTAGGGGATGAGTTCCAAAAAACCTCTTTAATTGTTCATAAGAAACATGAAACAAACCATTTTGTAACCAAGTTTCTATGTTCAAAAATTAAAATATCTTGAGTAAGTGTGGATAGCAGTTTCAAGACCCGGTGCTGCCCCCTACACTGACTGTTGGTGATGTGGGAGAGATTGCAAATATCGGTCAACAGATGGCGTTACTGAATTAACATTGAGATATTTAACATCCAGCGCGAAATTTCTCTATATATATTTACTATTATTTAGAAACTATGCATTCTGAGGATAAGAGACAGAATATTAATATATGCGCAAGTAAAACATAATATATCTATGAGAATATTAGTTAAAAATAGTTATAAAAACAAAAGCTATAAACATATTCTCAAACCTACCAAATGAATACGCAAAATTCATACAATATGCTTTCAATTATCTTTATTCATACATATTCGCATAGTTGAATGTGAAAAAGAAGGATTAGTGCATCCTATTATTTTTACCTAACACAAAAGCAAAAAATATAAAAAAGACTTTCACCACCCGGGATTCGAACCTGGGGCTTTCGTACTCAGTATTCACCAAACGGTATACCGCTACGCCACGCAGACATATGTGTAAGTCTCAAATTTGTGATATCCTAAATATCTAGTAGTTATACTATTGACAAACAATTAAATGGACAATTATTTTGATGAAAATGGATGAAAACCTTATTTTTTCCAAAAATACTATTAATGAAGAGTCCGATAAAGTCGGTCGATGAAAAAATTAATCGTGTAAATATGGGGACCCACATAAAAAAAATTTATGCTCCTGTGGGAACCCTTGCGAAATCCGGGATAAATTATATCCTATATGTTGGCTAGGTGTATAACCTACATGCATGCCAAATTTGATCAAGATCGTAAATAAAAGATGTTATTAAAGGAAAGAAAAATTTCGACACTGGCGGGGTTCGAACCCGCGACCTTCGGGTATACGCCCCCGTCGCTCTGCCAACTGAGCTACAGTGTCAGTTGGCATCCAGCGCGAAATTTCTCTATCCTTTGTTTCTTTTTTACACGTTCAAGTAGTGTTTGCGTTTCCTACCTCCGAATTTTAACTAATTCGGACGGCCACTTGTCTACCTTTTCAGATAGAATGCAAATGTTGGAAACGCCTAACTATCACATAATTTAATGTTTTTTTTTGACATGAATTCCTCATGTGGGGATTATTACTCATAAATAAAAGATGTTATT
>CAUYWD010000417.1:0-35471 GCA_963576735.1 Bedellia somnulentella | reverse complement strand
CACAAAGCAGATCTTCCAGGACGCCTATTCTTCAGCAATATGTTCTCTAACGCGAGTTGCTACACTACGCTTTGTTTGGCCGATGTATGAAAGACCACACTCACAGTCTAGTTTATAAACGCCTGCATCTTGTAAAGGGATCTGACATTTGATAGGTCTTAGAAACTGACTTATCTTTTGGTGCGGCTTGAAGTAGGTCTTAATGGAAACTAGACTGTGAGTGTGGTCTTTCATACATCGGCCAAACAAAGCGTAGTGTAGCAACTCGCGTTAGAGAACATATTGCTGATATGAAGAATAGGCGTCCTGGAAGATCTGCTTTGTGTGAACACACCTTCGATAAGCCAAACCACCACATGCGTTTTGACAAACCTACAATTCTAGCAAAAGAGAATCGATTGATACCTAGAATGATACGCGAGTCTATTGAAATAAAGAAACATCCAAACTTCAATAGAGATGATGGTTGGCAATTACCACCTGCTTGGAACCCGATCATTAGCACAACCAAGCGAGGGAAGAACACTAGCAAGACTCCAGATAACATTAGCTCTTTTTGTACATAGCAAATATTAAACGCAAATGTAACTTAAAATTTTGTGAAGGTAGTTAGTATTAATAATTTTATAGTACTGTATAATGACAAATAACACCTCAGTCTTCCCGTGACCATGATAACTGAAAAGTTTTCGAAACGTCGAGCTTTAAAAATAATGTAATAATACGCGATTAAAATATCCGAAAATCAAAAGTTGTTTCAATTATAATGTGCAATCGTGAAAATCTTAGAAAATACTATGTCATACTTACTTACTTATACTCACGCCCATTATCCCCATTGGGGTAGGCAGAGACTATCGATCGCCACTTAGTACGATCTTGACAAACCTCTCTTGCTTCCCTTACATTCATTATTCTTCTCATACATGCTCTTTTATTCTTCTCACTTCGGACCTCCGCCTTTATAAGAACGTTTTCTATCTGGTCAAGAAACGTTTTACAAGGTCGTCCTCTACTAACAATCCCATCCACATTGGCTCTATATATCTCATTCGCTACTTTATTTTCATCCACCCTCTCTATGTGCCCAAACCACCTCAACATTCCTTTTTCTATCTTGCATACTACGTCATCTTTCAACTCGTTCTACTCGTTCACGGATCGCAGTATTTCTCACTCTATCACACAGCCTTACATTACATATACTTCTGAGGGATCTCATTTCCACTGCTAAAGCTATTTTTCTAAAGTTATATGTATAGTTTATTTATCAAGGTAGTTAACGGTGACAACATCATGAGGAAACCTACATGGCTGAAATGTACTTAGTCATAAGACAGAGTTGTCTTCCGAGGTGGCGATAGGCCTGCTCCCAATTACGTGGTTGGGTCGTCCAGGTCAAATGTCGGTTGGGTACTATGAACACCAGGTGACCAAAAGGTCACGTGATGTTCAGAAGTATTAATACCTCTGCATAAATCTGTGATTATAAAAATCTGACCAACAGGAACTTGTGAAATTTTGCATAGAATTCTGTTGAGGGCCACATTTACTTATATATGACATCGATGTTACTTTTATGTGTTATTTTGGGGTTCATATGATCGGTGACTATTTCAATAACTTCTTATAGGAAAAAAAACATTATATTCTTCTTATTCTAGGAACAATAAAAATATGTTTGTGGTAAAAATGCGGGAAGCCGATGGATGCCGCGGGCAGGATCAGACCAGTTATAATTAAGATGCTCAGGCGATGATAATTTTGATCACCCTATTTATCCATTTCTTTGATTACAACATACCACACACCTATCAACCTCCCCACACAAATACAGCCGCAAAGCTATGCGCGCACACCGTCGTATTTCCATTCCTATTTCGAGTTTCGGAATGAAGGAATCACAAACGTAAGTAGGTGACGACAAAAAGTCAGAGTACAATTTTAGCCTGTCCTAATTAAAACAAACATAGCAGGCGCGCGACTGTTTTCTTTGGATTAAGATGCAAGCCGATTTCGCGGTGGGATTTTCGTATATACACGACTATTTTTACTAATGGGTAGTTAAGAGGTTAAAATATGTGGTTTAAGTCAACGTTTTAGATGCAACTGTATAAATAAGTGAAGTGGGTGCGTTTGTATGCAACGTTTAAATCTAACTAGACTGGAAGTCTACTGGAATCTATGCTTTTTTATGTTATACAAACAGACGCTGTGTATTAATTTTAGGTGATGATGAGAGTACCCAGATTTTGCTGTTACTGAAACCCAGAGACGACAGTGGATAGATATATAGTAACAGTCAGTTGTAAATGGCATTGTGTATTCATAATTAGTATTATATTGTTTGTATTGGTCTGTTAATCTTCCAAAGAAAATAAAATAATAAAAATAATAAAATATATTTTTTTTGTTCATGAAAACCTCGGTTATACGCCCCGTGTCAATACCGTATACTCGAGGTCGCGGGTTCGAATCCCGCCTGTGTCGAAATTTTTCTTTCCTTTATTTATTCTTTATTAATTAGTAATAATAATAATATCTTAGAAAAACAAAGACACTAGCCAGCATAGGAAGAATAGTCTAGTATACCCTACGATCATATATACCAAAGATACACCAACAAAGCACGAAAAACGGCCCGGCCAAACAGTGCTTTTTTATACGGTAAGCACTGTTTAACTGACAGTCGCGTGCTAGATCTTGCAATAAATAATAGGTCTTAAGTAAGGTTGATAATTGTAGAAAAATAAATATTTAATTGTCAAACAGTCTTGTCATTCTCGCGGTCCACTTTTGTACGTTGAATTTGTATGGAGTGCGACATCTTTGGTATATATGATCGAAGAGTATACCACTTCTGCCCAGTTAGCACGAGCGACTTTTTAACTAAATAACGCGTGGTATAAAACAATAATCTCTTTCAGACTTACATAGTAACGTATACCGTCATCTCATTCATACCGATATCGTGACGATAAAATAGCGCTTTTATTGCAGAAGACTTATCAAACCAAATACCAAGTTTCTTTAACCACTAAATCGGAATTGAGAACCTCTACCATATTGACAGTATGATAAAAAGGTGTGATTGGACAAAACAAAGTCTTAGCGAAGTCATTACAAGAAGTTTTACGACAATATATTATTAGCTTATATTTTTGCGAGCGATCGTAAAATAATTATGTTGTGACACGTACACATCAGATTGTTGTAACGGTAGGCAGAAAAGTGTAACCAGTTTTTTTATATCAATAAATGGCAGTAAGTAACATTTAAATGTTTAAATGTTTAAAAAAACATTTAAATGCCTACACTACAATGCATACTTTTCTGCCTACCGTTACAACAATCTGATGTGTACGTGTCACAACATAATTATTTTACGATCGCTCGCAAAAATATAAGCTAATAATATATTGTCGTAAAACTTCTTGTAATGACTTCGCTAAGACTTTGTTTTGTCCAATCACACCTTTTTATCATACTGTCAATATGGGAGAGGTTCTCAATTCGAGGTTTTCCCACTGACCAACACAATTAATATTAATTAAAATTCCAGTATGAGTGAGAGATTTCGCCAAATATGTGCGAAGTTCATAAGAAGTAATTTCTTCTATCTTCATTTATCTCATGTCGCTGAGCATTAATAAACACGGTGATTCTATTGGTTTTTCAGTGGAACCGCAGCCTTAAGTTACAACTCAGAAAACTGTGATTATCATCAACCAATCGAATTCAATTTTTTGATCAAAAGCCTTCCAAAAAACCCTAAAGAATTTTCCTACGCTGTCATTTTCTATTAACAAAATTTCATTTGTATAAAATGGGAATAGAAAACGTTCTACGAGTCCCACTGGAACTCTTCCAGCTCAATTTATGGCAAACAAGTCACAAAACAAGTTAAAACCGTCACAATATTACACATAAAATGTATTTCCGTCCGTTTACCGAATATTTTCGTGGGAATCGAATCGCGTATTTATACTGAGAGTATCGAATGTGCTGGTTTGGCAACGGTTCGGAGATTGCAGCTCCTCTTATTATGTCAGATATAGATTTTGCTACATTGACAATTGCAGATACCTACCTATACTCACGGCTATTGATTCCAAAAAAGAGTAGCCAGAGATGAAAGTTACCAATTGCTAAGTTACTTTTGGAAGTTGAGTGGGAATAAATTTGTAAAATGAAGGTTGATTTAGAGAGAAGCCCTAATACCCTTAATCGTCTAACGCGATACCCCCGGGATTAAATGAACTTATTCTATTCTAGGCCGACACTACATTGTTTTTTTTAATTTATGAAAGATTTTTAGAAATTTGCCACAAGCTAATGTTCAACCATATCTTCAATCAAGTTTAATATTAAATGAGTGTAAGCGTCCTAATAGTTATATAAAAATATTACACACAAAAAAGTGATATTTTGCAAAATTACATTCTTAAAGTGAGCATAAAACTTTAAGCGATAAGACCGCCAACTGAACTTCTATTAAGAAATAATCTGTGTAAAATGTTTTTAACTGTGATGTAAAATAAATAGTTTTCTATTCTATTCTATAAAACATCAAGCTTTTGGAAATACCTACAGCAAGGTATTTAAATTCCACGAAGACATGCTCAATACATCAACCCACTTAAACGAAGTCGGCGGCAGTAAACATATGAACAGTGTTATATTGTTAAAATAAACCCGAACTGAATTCCTTTGGTTTATATCAAAGCTTTCAATTCGGAAAGGTGTTGAAGATGCTCTTTCAGTTCTATTTTAGGAGGTATACAGACAAAGCATGCCGTTGTTTTGCTGAAGTTTGCCAACTCACATATCACATTTCAATGTGAGGTAAGAAGGTAAGATTATTGTATTGACAATATAGGTTGGAACTTACTAAAGATATAACTAGAGGATATGAAGTTTGTTTATTATCGCGTTGATTATTGAGGTTCCCAATCTATATAATTTTATCCAGCATATTAAAATGTGCTATATAGATACTAAAATCTTTTTTTCTATTCAAATCTATATTTATATATTTAAACAATTATATGTATTCCTCAGATTTTAGTCGAGGGACATGTCTTTTAAGAATGTAGGTTGCATTATTTATTTATTTACGGAAAACAAACAGCTCTAACACAACAATTAGCAAAAAACAATAAAATTTAAAACATAGCCAGAAACAGTTTTCACATATTGGTAATTATACATGTTTGTCAATTATTGTTTTAGTTCTATAAAAAATAATTATAAAAAAACTCTGAAAAAATGAAGTTTGAGAGAAAAAATGGCGAAGAAATGGCGATGGCGAAAAATAGCGACTCGAAAAAATGGTGAAGAAATGGTTCGCCATTTGTCTGGTTTGTCCACACGATATTTTTCGATGAAAAGATGAAATTCCCCCTTAATGTATAGGGAAAGTTTATGAATTTGATTTCATCATTTTCTTGGCTTTATAATTTAGAACCTAATGAACTACGCGGCGTCGAATCGTATCCAATTTCACAGTATGCGAGCAATACCTAAACTTTTTGTGGATGATCAGGATTTGATAATCGATTAATCACATAACAATCTGTCGAATTCATACAGGTAAAAGGCATGCATTATAAAAAATGTGCAAAGACGAGACCATATGACTCACACTGTCAAAAAGCTATCAGATCTCATGTAGAGCCAAGCTTCTTAACCTATTTACCTTAACTCTACCAGGGTTTTCGTGACAAACTCTACACCTTAGTTAGAATATGTGGCTTAGTAGTAGGATTAAGAAAATCGCAAGGTATGAATCACAAATAGCTAAGAACGAATAAACAAAGAGTACAGGCTCCTTATCATTATTGCATAGTTTCACGTAAAATTTTGGTCATATTTTTAATTCCAGCGATATAGCAGAAACTTTGCTATTCCCGAATTTTATCCCAGATTTCCATACATTTTTTACTAGTACGAACGGTAACCGGCGGGTTACAGAGTTAGTTAAAATAGTTGTCACCCATTGAATCAAGATTCTTGGCAGGCCGTTAAAGTCTATATATAACTGCATACCTTTGGGGCCGAAATCTATTAGCCAAATAGGAGTTCAGTGACCAGCTAAACTTTGTTCAGGGCTTAAAAGACCTTTGCATCATCATCATATCGTACTTTAGAGTCTTCTGGACAATGGCCTACCTTAAAGATCACCACAACTATCTCTAAAACTTTCCTTATCGTAACCTTGATCAAGTCAACCTACACTACAATGGAATTGGTGACAAACGAAAAGTGTTCTCCCAAATATGAAGACCTAAGTACAGATCTAAACCTTCCCAACTAAAATGCTCATCAACGATGTTCTATCTTAAATGGATATTCCTCAAATTTAAAATCATTTGCTGTTTAAAGTTGCTGTGTAGTGTCGGCTTAAAATAGCACTACCCCATTTCTTCCGGTGGGTGTCCGCCAAAGAGGCGACTAACGGTATTGGGGCTATTAAGGGATTTTTGTGCGATGCGGTTGGAGACCCATCACCAACAACCTTTATTTTACCATCTTTTCCCCACTCTACTTTCCAAAAGTGGCTGAGGAATTTCAAATTCCTTAGGTCTGGCTACCCCTTCTAGGGATTTATAGCCGTGACTATTTGATGTATGTACAAAACAATAGTAGATTTATTTCATAATATATCTACACTATATATTTTATTAGGATAGTGATTTGATTATCTTACTAGTAGATGCTGCTCGTTGTAAATATATTATTAGTAGAGATACTCATCATCTCACATCTCACAGCCCATATATGTCCCCACCAATGGGCTCGAGCCTACGCTATATAGGGCGATTTGGCCTTAGTCCACCACGCTGGCCAATTGCGGGTTGGCAGACTAACGTCTACTACCGTAGTAGTAGCCGGGACCGACGGCTTAACGTGCCCTCCGAAGCACGGAATCATCTTAATTTTCGGATAATCAGGTGATTCATGCCTGCAATATCCTTCCAGACTGGGTTAAATCTAACAAATTAAATTTGTAAGGTTACCACCCCCCAGGGATCGAACCCGAGACATCCGTACCTGAAACGAAGCGCTTAACCGCTACAGCGCGGAGGCAGCCTTTAGTTTACCATCTTTTCCCTACTTAACTTTCAAAAGTGGCTGAGGAATTTCCCATTCCTTAGCTCTGGCTACCCCTTCTAGGAATTTATAGCCGTGAGAATATGAGTTTATGTGAATAAATTAAGTGCCGATAATTTTATATCGAATCGTCGATAGAAAAAAAACTGATTCTCTCGAAAATTGCATATCTTATTTATTCAGTCCAATATAATATGAAAATATAATCCTTAAAAATTACATTAAATAAGTATTGAAAGGTTCATACATACATACATACATATATTCACGGCTATAAATCCCTTAACACGGTAGCCAGGGCTTTGGAATGAGAAATTCCGCAGCCACTCTTGTAAGTTGAGTGGGGAAAAGATGTTAATAATAAATAAATGTTTTTGGTGACGGGTCTCCTACCACATCGCCCAAATATCACCTAAGAAGCCCCTATACCCTTAGTCGCCTCTTACGATCACCCACGGGTAGAAATGGGGTAGTGTTATTCTAAGCAGACACTTCACGGCAATATAATAAAGGTTGAATATAATATAATATTGTATGTCATAATATTAGTAGATACTCAGTTTCAGTCTGTTAATTATTAAAAGTAAAATGCTTATATACAATTAATTTAATATCATATCATATTCGCCTACAAGCTTTTATACTAAACTTTCCATTGGAAAATAAAGAGATGATTTGGTCACATAGAGAGGATGGATGATAATTAATTGGTAAAAGAGATTTATAGAGCTTATTTGGATGGTAATGTTAGTAAAGGACGACCTCAGAGGACACATTTGGACCAAATAGCGAGTGTACTCAAAAAGGCAGGCGTCCGAAGTGTGAAGAATAAAAGAACATGTATGAGAATATGGTTTTATGCAAAGCTAGAGAGGTTTGTCAGGATCGTGCAAAGTGGCAATCGATAGTCTCTGGCTACCCCAATGTGAACGAATGGCGTGAGTATATGTCTGTATGTTTCCTAGCTTTGCATGACAAACACTGTGTTAAGTACGAGTATAATATAATATAAATTTTGTTGGACTTCAAACGGAAAAGTTTTTGTTAGAAAAACTGAACAGTCCCCAGTAATATTAATCAAAAAAGAAGAACAAGTACAACACCTCATGCTACATGACTGACTAGTCTTGTTGTTTCATCTTTCTATGGATATTCAAATGCGTTTCGCCGATGAGTATACCTTTCTATTTGATTGTTTAAAATTTATTGCTGCAAAGATGCTATTTCCGTATTATATTGATTGTTGCATGAATCAATCTGTACCCAAACTCACCCACATTCACCACAACCGATTACACACTCATGCACAAATACACATCAACATCAGAAATCAAATCCCCTACAATCGCATCAAATCTCACTTTTGCATCTCACCTCTACCTCATTTTTTTACATCAATATGTCTTAACTCATATAAAAACCACCTAACTCCAATGTTTCTGAACACTTGCTTATCAAAAATAATATTCTTACATGAGTGATACAATAATAAATACTATTAATGAAATCGATCGTCTTGAAATTGCGCATTCCTTTGAATGTCAAGTTGAAGATATAAAAAAAAACATAATGTTTAAGAAAAGTGACTTGACAATAATCTCACAAAATATCCGAAGTATCTACAGTAACTTTGACGATTTCCAATTAACTTTATCGTATTTTTCGGTAGATATCGATGTGCTTGTCCTAACAGAGTCGAGAATTAACTTGAATAAACCGCTTCCTGTCTTGTCTAACTATAACGTGTACCATACAAACTATCAGAACAATCAAAATGACGGTGTAGTGGTCTATATTAAAAAAGCATTGAGACATAATGTGAAGGAAATAAAATTATCTCAGGCATCTTGCCTACAACTAACTATCTTAAATAACACTGTGCTTTGTATTTATAGATCTCCTTCGAATATTAATGCAGTAACTTTTATTGACTCACTGAGTGTACACCTTGAAACACTTGATACATCCACAAACAACATTATTATTACAGGAGACATCAATATAAACATAGCTTCTAAAAGTTTTGAACCTCATTATGAGGAAAAAAATAGGACTAGATACTTAAATATGCTTTCCACGTACGGTTTACTTGCCGGCCATACCTTACCTACAAGGGGTAAAAATTGTTTAGACCATTTCATGTTAAAACTGAATAAAGCTAAAAACCTTGCAACAATAGCCATCTTACATACAACTACGACAGACCACTACACCACGTTCTTATCCATAACAAAAGTAAATAAAAACATAACTGTACAAAAAACTAAAAAGGTGATTAACTTTGATCAAGCACTAAATCAATTAAAAAATAAAAACTTGGCAGAATTGTTGTACTGTGATAACCCCACTGAGGTAGTAAACCGTCTAATATTTAGTATAACTGAAACACTAAATGATAATACAGTCATCAAGAACATTCCTTCCAAGTTTCGTACAATAAAGCCGTGGATGACTTCAGGAATCTTACGATGTATTAGAAATCGGAACAACTTACAGAAAAAAGCGCGAAATGATCCTTTTAATGATATAGTTAAAATAACATACAATAGATATAAAAAATACTGTAACAAACTTATAAAACACGTAAAAAGAAAATATGATAGGGAAGTATTAGCAAAAACAGTAAACAACAATAAAAAACTTTGGAAAAACATTAAAAATATCACATATACTAGCAAAACTAAGGATTCATGTACAGAGTTAATAAACCTTGAATCATCTCCTACTGAATCAGCAAACTATGTTAATAAATTTTTCTCCAGTATTGGCAAACAACTTGCGGAGCAATCCCAGCCTAATGTCCAACAATTACATGAATATCTTGACAGTTTACCAGCACAAACAAACTCTTTTGTTCTGTTACCTACTGATAATGAGGAGGTCCATTCTGTTTTAATAAATCTCAAATCGGAAAGTGCGCCTGGCTGGGATCATATCCCTACATCTTTTTTAAAGCTGGCAAAGTCCGAAGTTGTCCCAATTATTGCTCATATTGCGAATCTGTGTTTTAATAAAGGTATTTTTCCAGCTCCTCTTAAGCAAGCAGTAATAACTCCAGTGTATAAGGGCGGGGACAGAAATGAGATCAGTAATTATAGGCCTATCTCGGTTCTGACGGCAATCTCAAAAATTTTAGAAAAATTACTTAATGCACGTCTGCTTAAGTACTTAAACAAATTCAGCTTACTTTCAAATAGTCAATTTGGATTTCGCCAAGGAAAATCCACAGAAGACGCAGTATCAGCGCTCTCAAGTTTTGTCATTGAGCAACTTGACAAACGAAAGAAGTGTTTGGCTGTATTTCTCGATTTAAAGAAAGCTTTCGATACCGTTTCTCTCCCCATCCTTATAAACAAGCTAAATAAAATTGGAATAAGGGGAACCCCGTTACAGCTTTTCACTGACTACCTGTCTGGTAGAAGGCAGAAAGTAAAATTGGAGGATGTCACCGGTGAATACGAGGAGGTGTCATACGGCGTACCACAGGGAAGCGTCCTTGGCCCGACCTTATTTCTAATATATATTAACGATTTATGCGATATGCTAGTCCAGGATGCCAAAATATTTTCCTATGCCGATGACACCGCTGTCGTGTTCGCTGGGGATTCCTGGGATCAGATCAGAATCAGTACTGAGTTGGGGTTAAGGGAAATAAAAAAATGGTTACATAAAAATATTTTGACACTTAATGCTAATAAAACTAACTACATGTGCTTTAGTATCTATGATAATACTCAACCTGCAGACAGCTTCACCATTCGGCTACATAATTGTAATAATATTAATTGCTCCGTAAGTCCATTAGATACCCAAATTTGTACGTGTCCTGTTTTGCAAAAAGTAAATCAAACCAAATACCTAGGCATTTTTTTGGACCAGCGTCTATCTTGGTATCCACATATTGAGCATGTCATGCAAAGAATAAGAAAACTAACGTATATCTTTAAAACACTACGACACGTGATTCCGAGAGCGGGCACTGTACCGGGAAAAGGGCGTCCTAGAGATCTCTTAAAGGAAATTTATGTGGCTTTGGTGCAATCGATCATCACGTACTGTATAACGATATGGGGGGGTGCGGCTAAAACAAGATTTCTGGAGGTTGAGCGTGCTCAGCGCGGCCTCATCAAGGTCATGTTCTTTAAGAAAAGGAGATTTCCTACTGAAAAACTATACCTCCTCTCTGGTTTGTTATCAGTTAGGAAACTATATGTTATACACTCGGTATTAAAACTGCATAAAACATTACAATTCAATCCTCCCAAGACTCTTCAGAGAAGGAGATACGTTCCTTGTAAAGTCCCAAAAACAAACACTGTTTTCGCTGGACGGCAGTTTAATAAACGTGTTGCACTCATATACAATAGGATAAATAGTGATTTGGATATATATCCTAAAACATTTTATGATTGCAAAAAAAGTATATCTATGTGGTTCGAAGATAAAACATATGATGAGGTGGAGTCACTACTCCAAGAATGATAGAGGTTTGATTATGATATGTATATATACAGTCACATGTCCTAACATGTACACATATACACTAAAAATCTCACGCACACACAAACTCTCAAGCACACCACGCACTCACACACACACACACACACACACACACACACACACACACACACACACACACACACACACACACACACACACTCAAACACACACATACAAACTATTTAGTTAATAAATTTATAGTAATAAGTTAATTTGATATATTGTAGTAATTTAATTTTTAATCTTATTGTAATAATAAATTTTATTGTTCTTAGATAGGAGCGATGTCTCCAAACACAGACTTTTAAGTTTAAATGGAGACATAAGCACGTTGTAATTTATGTAGCCTTGTTTTACTCAATAAAAACATTTTTATTTTTATTTTTTTTATTTATAAGTCCCGAATCCCGTATTCAAGTCATGATGAGGCCATTTCAGCAATCTAGAGCCTCAACCTATATAGTCAGATATAGTTTGTATCACTTATCTTGAATATGCCAATACCATTTTTTTTAAAATATTGGGATTAAAAACTCCAACTTGAATAAAACACTCATCCTCATTATAAATAAAATACAAACTAATCAAATCTCAAATAACACTCCACTAAATTTCGCAAACACTTCAATACCCTAAAATATCGGGTAAATTTTGCAACATGGCAACACCGACACCTGCAGAGATGCGCCGGCGCAGTTAAATATAGACTCGAACGTTATGTCACTACAATGCATTACATATAGATTACATTTAAATGGGGTTACGTGCGTGCGTTGCGCGATATATGTCATCTTCGTATTTACGCGAAAGGGTGGGCAGGAATGTGTTTTACCTTTATTTAGCGATTTTTATTATCGATTATAAATACGTGACGGACGGAAATGAAGTAAGCAAGTTCAATTAACCGAACCGGTATATACAACTATAGTTGTAAAGGGTAGTGATCTTATATTAATTCAATTTTATTTTATTTTATATACGTCTTCCTTTCGCCATTCTACTTCTAAAATTGGCTGAAGAATGGCTATGCTTTTTTGATATTTACAGTCGTGCTGGAGACAATATGTATGTATGGTTAAAAGTGCTAAAAATTATATTGACCTGATCCCTACGAAGTGAAGTTGAAAGTGAGAATATCATTTATTAACGCTTTAGAGGTTTTTTATTCGTACAAATAAAGCTGACGTAATTAGTTCTTATAAGTATATTTAGCACAGATCCTAGAACATCGCTTAGGTTTCATAAATAAAATTTAAAATTGACAAAAATGATTTACAGTATTTGGCATTTAGAAACATATGGTGCAGTTCATAACTTCTACATAATGATTGTAAAGATCAAACAATATGAACATCGTTGTATCTAAATCTAGTCTGTTATTCTAATACCAACATTCTAACACGTTCGCTTACCATCAGAACTGAATAGATATGGATGGTGACCTAGATACATTAGTTTCAAAGATTTGCTGTGTAAAGTGTAAGATTTGAATATCACTATCCCATTTCATACCAGTATAGCAAGCACGAGCGCTATTTTATCGACACGATAACGGTTAGAATGAGATGGCAGTATACGATACTAAGTAAGCGCGTAAGAGATGGCTGCTTTATCCCACGCGATAACTAGTTTAAACACCGCTCTTGCTTGTTCTTCAGAAGGCCTAGCACGAGCGCTATTTTATCGTTGTAATGATATGACAGTATACGATACAGTACAGTACTAGCTATTCAGGGGTGGTGTAGTAAAAACACAACTAAACTTTAATAGCTTTTATAGCTAACACAATAACACAATCGCTTTTGAACTAGAAGACGTGAGTTCAAATCAGATTAAAAAGTTGGGCTTACGCCCATGTGTCTTTTCTTGAGTTGTCTGTGTGGTTAATTTATCGAAGTGGTTACCGGTTACCACTGAGGGAGAAAATCGTGAGGAAACCCACATGAGGTGTACTTGTCATGTCATGTGGCAGTGTATTTGTACAAAAAAGCGATAAAAAACCAAAAAATTAATTTATTAAAAAAAACTTTACTACATTTACTAGGCTATTAATTGCTACTGGTGTAGGCAGAAACTTTAGTTCGTTAGTTTCTGTCATCCTCAGAAATATCTTTTGCTTCCTTCACATTCATCTACCTTCTCAAACATGGTTCTTACCCTCATTTCAGATTAACGTCTTAATTAGATAATTTTGTTCATTAAATTTTATTCTCTTTTCATTGTTTCTGAGTCTTACTTTTTGACATTGGTAGTCCTATTCTTATCCGACATTACAAGGTCTTCGTTTACTTTAATTTCCAAACTGTCTAGTAGCCCTGCCTACCGTTTCGTTTCACATAATCAAATTTCCGATTGCTAAGCCAATAATGAATCACCTTCGTTTCTCGTAATTCGATACGCAGTGTACATTGACTTTGACCGCAGACTGTTGATATAATAATTAGTAAGTAATAATTAAATAAAACAAACGTGCTCATTATGCCAAACTTCACGCTTTGAATGATAAAATGTTGGAGGGCTCCTTTATATACATACATACATATACTCACGGCCATAAATTCCAAACAAAGGCAGAGCTTCGGAACTGGTTCCTCAACCACATTTGGAGCTTAATAGGGGACAAGATGGTAGAAATAAAGTATCGTTGGTGATGGGTGACCAACCGCGTCAACCAAAAAAAACACTGAGCATGAGAGCAGAGTGAATGCAGTGGAGATGAGGTCCCTCAGAAAAGTGTGAAATGTAAGGCTATGTGATCGTGTGAGAAATGACGTGATTCGTGAAAGATGATATTGTAAAAAATAATTTTTAACAAAAAGAAAACCGACTTCATAGTTGGAAAAACAACCGAAATAAACAATCTAGTACTAAAAAGTACGACCTAAGTTTTTAATTGAATATGAGTACTGTGATTAATACCTTAGCAATTTCTTTATTCCACACGCGTCCGTTCAACCTACCTAAATCTTACAATTCTCTTAAATTTATTTGTGAGCCGGTGCCAGCCTGCGTGATGATTGATAATAATAAGTGTGTATTTCACACTTCATATACATGTACAGTACAATGTAGGATACCTTGTAGTTGTAGGGTAAATTGACTTTTCTACGTATTACCATATAAACGTTAGGCGATAGATATGTATTGTTTAGATTGTAATAATCAGAGATGGATAGTAGGGTGAATTTACTTTTGTTTGACTGGCACCGACTCAAAAATTAATTTAAGAGAATTTTAATATTTAGGTAGGTTGAACTGACGCGTGTGGAATAAAGAAATTGCTAAGGTATTAATCACAGTACTCATATTCAATTAAAAAACTTATTTTGTACTGTTTAGTACTAGATTGTTTATTTTCGGTTGTTTTTCCAACTATGAAGTCGGTTTTCTTTTTGTTAAAAATTATTTTATTTTACGAGTTTTAGAGATGGGTAGACCTGGCAAAGATGCCTCTCGGATGAGGAAGCGACGGTTTCTGTGTTATTCTTCGTATTTCCGGTATTTCTATTATTGTACAATATTAAATAGACTCAACCATATTTAACTTTACATTGTTCTTGAAATCCCTCGAAAGGCGATGGTCTACAATTCTGCATCTCAAGAAAGACTCAAACGTTCACGCCGAATATCCCCGAAGGGGTTAGCAGAGGTAGTTATACTTCTGAATATCACGTGACATTGTCACTTGTTGTTAAGAGTACCCACGATTTGCTTGGACAGTGTTCTCACGTTATACAGGGCAGGCCTATCGGCGTTTTGAACAAATACACTGTCACATGATTGTGAGTTTCGACAGTCCCCTCGATTTCCTGGGATGCCATCATCAGATCCTGGTCTCATGGTACTTTCTCGGTAACAATAACATAACAAAAGAAATGTTTAGTGAACCTGTACTTCTCTTCATAAAAGCTGCGAAGAGGAGTATAAATCTATATAGAATGTTGAAAGAACTGTTTCCTAACTCCTAGTGATTGAGGACCCACACCTTCCATCATCAGCTCAGCAGCATAACAATATGATTTACAGAAGCAAATGCCAATATAAGTTCAGAAAATATGTAAAACGCGGTACATTTGCCTAAAAAATTTGAGGGTTCCCCTCGATTTCTCCAGGATCCCATCATCAGACCCTGATATCCTCATCATGGTACCAATCCGGGAGATCTTCTTTGGAATAAAAAAATAATAATCAAAATCGGTTCATAAATTGCGAAGTAATTGGCGAACAAACAAAAAAAAAATATACGGTCGGAATGAGAACACTCCTTTTTTTGAAGTCGGTTAAAAAAGATAGAAAAAGGAATGTTGAAATGGTTTGGTCACCTAGAGAGGATGGATGACAGTAAATTGGTGAAAGAGATCTATAGAGCCAATGTGGGAGGTAATGTGAGAAGAAGACGACCACGGAGGACACACCTGGACCAAATAAAGTGTGTTCTCAAAAAGGCCGGCGTCCGAAGTCTGAAGAATAAAAGAGCATGTATGAAAAGATTGTTACATGTAAACGAAGCTAGAGAGGTTTGCCAGGATCGTACAAAGTGGCGATCAATAATCTCTGCCTACCCCAATGGGAAATAACGGCGTGAGTATATGTATACATGAAAAGATTGCACATGTGGATTCGAGAGGTTTGCCAGGAACGTACACAGTGGCGATCGATAGTCTCCGCCTACCCATTTAGAACTAGTGGTGTGAGTATATGTATGCATGGCAGTGATAATCATATAATATACATTTCAACGAGATTGCAATTGGTTATGATGAGCCAGAAGCCAATTTTTTGCCTCTGTGTGCTTAAAATAGTATTTTCGTTTGTTTTTGTTTGGTTTTCTCCAGTTTTACCATATAAACAACTTTCAATTTAATAATTCTAGAAAACCTTAGTCGCCTCTTACGACAACCGGGGGTAGAAAAGGGGGACCAACATTTTAAGCTGGCACTACACGGCTAAGTTAGTAAAAGCAAAAACTTTGTGTGATGTCCGAATCAAGATTAAATCCCATGCCGACATTTGAAGTCGAATTCTTTTCCGTTGAGTAACCCAAGTTGTTAAAATAATAGTATCACGTTAATACTTAAACCAATCTGTGACTTAATCCAATAACACGTTAATCCTAGAACCTACGTCTTCTTATAGACACCTATTTGATTGTTAACTTGGTCAGACTTGCACCAGAATTTTACACCGTATATTTCTGACTAGCAATGCGCCACGAGTTTGCATGGGAAGAACGGAAGAAATTTTGTCGTGTAGTGCCGGCTTAGAATGTCACTACCCCTTTCTAACAAGAAAAGAAAAGAAGCCTAAGTTTCATTAGGGGCGACTAAGGGCTTTTTAAACTGGTTTTTGGGCGATGCGGTTGGAGCCCCATCACCAACGATACTTTATAACTACCATCTTGTCTCCTATCAGCTTCCAAATGTGACTAAGGAGTCTAGCTCTAAAGCTCTGGCTACCCCTTTTTGTATATTTGCCTGGATAGTGGCAATTTGTAATCAGGAAGTATTATTGTCGCTTTTAACGGATACACTGTACTGTAACATCATGACTAACCGTTTTTGTCCTAATCAATAATAAATGAATCACACATCTATACTAATATTATAAAGCTAAACTTTAACAGAGCGGGAAAAACGCGTGTTCAATACGATTGCATTTAATACTTTTATAGTGAAAACTATTATATTAAAAATGAAACGTGTTTTGAAATCACTATAACACGCACAAATTAATACCTACACATGTACAAAATATGTTTTTATATGTATGTTTTTTGTGTGATTATTTCATTTATTGAAATATAATACATTAATTCTTTTAAATGATAACAGAAAATTTAATTAAACCATCAAGTATACTTTTAACGTTATATTATTTAGTTTGTAAAGAAAATACTGATAAAAATATAACCTCTGCTCACTCTTGCCGATATCTGTCTGGATTAGGGAATGCAATACCGGGATACCGGGATCCCGCACCATTTTTGCGGAACCAGTCCCGCGCCTAAATCGTGCGGGATCCCGCGGGATGTGTTGACGTGATGTGTCTGACAAAACCATTGACACGCTGTGTTTTATGCGCAGCTACTTCCAAAATAATGAATAATTGTTTTTTGTTTGTTTGTAATAGTTATTTTATTTCTAATTAGTGACTGATTGGTTTGATAACTTAATAAATAGTTTCACAAAACTATTGAGAGGCTATGTTTTATTCGCATTAGCGCAGCTACTTCCAAAATAATGGATAGTTGCTTTTTGTTTGTTTGTAATAGTTTTTGATCTTTGTTTGTAATTGTTATTTCAAAATAGTGATTTGATTACTTAATAAATAGTTTTAATAATATGTTTTACTTTCATTTTAAGTTCTATAGTCTCGTTTATGATACAGGATTCCTCTCTTTTTTCAATTACTTTAAAAAAACACGCGAGACCCCGCAAATACCTGGATCCCGCGGGATTGAACCTCTCAATACCGCAGGATCCAGCAATTGAAATTTTAGTGCGGGATTGCATTCCCTAGTCTGGATTGATAGAGTAGCAAAGCCATACGTTTAAAGTATCCTGCAAGGCAGGCAGAGGTACATTATTTATAAATTTTTTACTATTAACAGTAGTAATTCCCAAATAGATTTGCCCTAAAAAGTTTTTTATCTATCATTATATTATTTAGTTTGTGAACAAAGTAGATGAAAAAATACTTAACCTCTGCTCACTCTTGCCGATATCGAAGGCGTGACGCAATTAAAAGTAATAATTCTTTTCGCGCAGCCTTATAATTAACTTATACAGTTATGAGACAACTGTACTTGTGTTACCATCAGCCATTTTGGTAGGTAATGAAAGTATTAAAATTCGTATATTTGTAACCATTGTCTTAACATGGATAAATGTTAATTTACATAAATGCTGTGTAGTGTCGGCTTAGAATAGCACAACCCCATTTCTTCCGGTGGGTGTACGTAATAGGCGACTAACGGTATTGGGGCTTTTAAGGGATTTTTGGGCGATGCGGGTGGAGACCCATCACCAACAACCTTTATTTTACCATCTTTTCCCCACTTAACTTTCCAAAAGTGGCTGAGGAATTTCTAATTCCTTAGCTCTGGCTACTCCATCTAGGGGTTTATAGCCACGAGTATATGTATGTATGTACATAAAAACATACATACATATACTCACGGCAATAAATCCCAAAAAGTGGTAGCCAGAGCTACAGTACAGAGCTAGAAACTGCTCAGCCACATTTGGAATTTGATAGGGGTCAAGATGGTAGAAATAAATGTATCGTTGGTGATGATGAGTCTCCAACTGCATCATCCAAAAATCCATAAAAAAGAACCAATACCCTTAGTCGCCTCTTACGTACACCGACCCACGGGAAAATATGGGGTAGTGTTATTCCAAGCCTTCAGTTGAATTGAGGCAGTTTCCTCAATACGAGTAATGCCTCTTAGTATACGTTGATGGGTATCACGCTGCATCGCCCAATAATCACTTAAGAAGCTTCCAAACTCTATATCACCTCTTAGGAAACATGTGACAAGAAAGTGGAATCTAAGGAGCTTATTCCATTACACTTTGTCGTTTCTGAATTCAGACGTCCTTCGAAGTTACTGCCGCAGACGCTTGTTATTCCACTACACAAATTTGTCTACTTTTCAGAAGCCTAGCGTTCTGAACGTTATTCCACTAGTCTGAATTCAGATTCTGTGGCTCTCAGACGTCTTCATTCAGACAAATGGAATAAGCTCTTAAGCAGAAAAATATATTTATTGATCTCTCGCTCGCAAAAACCACGATATCAAAAATGTATCGTCGTTTTTCGCATGACATAACTAGGATTCCATTAAAAGAAAATCATGTATTCCAGTAAATTCGTGTGGCAAATGACCGGGCGACCTCAGACCAATATAGTGTAACAAAAATAAACTGGAGTTGCCGCGAAAGCGTAAAATACTCATAAAATACGCGCTAGATACAATCCTGAGCAATTTTGTATCTTGCACTAGTACATTAAAATGCATTTTGCATATTATGGACACGAGGAAACGGTATGAACCTCGTTGTGAGCTTAATTAAAATTACTGTTTTTTGGGTTGGTTAAGAATAGCACTACTTTTGTTCTTCCTGTCGCGTACGAGGCAACTATGGGAACTCACTCTTCTTTTTCATTTCTTTCATTATATACCATTTAAAATACGCATATAAAAAAGGGTCCGAAGTCTAAAGAATAAAAAATTTATAAGAAGATTATTAAACATAGACAAAGAGATTTGCCAGGTTTGAACAAACGATAATCTCAGCCTACCCCAATGGGAACTAATGGCGTGAGTATGCAGTCAAACGTTAAATGGGCAACATAATTAAACTTCCACTTTGTAATGCTGATAAGCAGGAATGTTACATTTACAAAGTAATACGCTTATTTATACACTTGGCTCTAAGTCTTAAAGCGCTAGGTAGAGCTCCAGTATAAACATTGCTATGAAAATCATAACATACTGAGTATATGTATGTTATGTTTTTATATCACTCAACTATAATAGAAGAGAAAGCCAGAAAAACATAAATTGTAAAAAAACCTGTATACTTTGAACACTTATTGCCACATAATGTTCAGAAGTATTTAGTAGCTCAGCCATACACAGGAATATATGGCATGAATGTTAGACCACATTTATGAGTTATAAGAAAAACCAGTCCCACACTCATTTTTTTCTACCTTAAGAAGTTGCTGTGTAATGTCAGCTTAGAAAATCACTTCCCCATTACTACCCATAGGTGTTCGTAAGCCGTGACTAATAAGAGTATTGGTGCTTTTTAAGTGATTTTTGGGTGTTGAGCTTGGAGACCCATCACCCATCATTTATTTCTACCATCATAGCCCATCATAAAATTAACTTCCAAATGTGGCTGAGAAGTTCCTTTGGCTTTTGAAGAACACATATGGCTGAGTTTTACTTAGGTGACAGTGTAATAGTATAAAACAGCTATTAGCCTGCCCCCTGAATGCATTGTCCAAAAAATTTTTGATACTTCTAACATCAGGTGACAAAAATGATGGGCTTATGTGATGTTCAGAAATACTTTATTACATCTCCTACACCGTTAGGAAATATGGCATGAAAATTAAGGTGTGAGTTTTAATCTTTACAAACACCATTTGAAGAATTTCAACTGAACCACTTCATTTACTGGTAACAAGAAACAGAGGCACAGGCCTGATTCAGGATTGGAACCCATCATTGAAGGCTAAACTCATTCCCACTAAGCTGCCAAGGTGATTGATGATACACCTATTCCATTCTAACCTACTTTTGTAAGGATTGGAAACAATCTATTGCCCTAATAATAAAAACTTTGCATATTCTCTATATTTAAGTTTTCATTAATTTAAGTTAGGTCTAGCTATTGATTACAAACAACATGGCTGCCTTTAGAAAAAAAATATGTGCTTTTAAATAAAAAAAAAACATATTGGTATCATATGACAGACTTATGTCACTATACTTTTTCACTTTCCATGATTTTCTTATAATTGATATTATGATATTTAATATTATTGGGCCTAGTAAAGAACACTAGATATTAATATTTAATATTTTTAGAAGCTTGAGATTTTGAACATAACATTTTTTTATTTGTCTTTGTCTTCTAAATATATGCCAGAGCAAGGCTTCATACCTTGCCATTAATCCAGATTGTACTTATTGTAGTATTAGTTGGGACAATGTACCAACACTAAAAAGTTACATTAATAATAAAAAAATATGATGACAAATGCATCATAACAGCAAAATACATGTAAACTTTTTAAAATAATATACTAAGCTAAGGTAATAGCCTAACCTTCACCCAATGCCCTATTTTTTAACTCATACACTGCCAATAATCATTTGAAACTAGAGAAAACTATTTATAGATACGCGAAGAAGTTTAAAACTTTCGTTGATGAATGATTAAGTAACTTACAACGGTTCGAAAGAATGCAACAAACTTTTAAAAGTCTGAATAATCAGATTGGAATGTAAGACCACATGATACACGCCGGCTGTACTTAAATTTTGTTGTACTTTTTTTTCTCTTCATCAAACATACGATGACGAAGAAGTTAGTATAAGGAATTATGACATAAAAGTATCTTTTACTGAATTTCTAATTATTCAGATACAAAGTAAAATCATTAAACGATAGATTGTAATACAAAAAATACTTACATACGGCACGCAATCCACTTAAAACTAACTATTCTTATTTAAGAAAATGCAACGCACGTTCACACTATACACCACTCCACGACGATCTGTCAAATAAAATGTCAAATTCACTCGCCGTTTAATATGGTTGCCAGCTTAGAACTATCAAAATGCCAGAAATATCGCTTAGATAGTAGCGCTTATAAGTGAAAATTTTGACCACCAACTAAATAGTCAACTAAAAAAACTCATCTAAATTAATAATTATTCCACTGAGTGTATAAAACAGGTCCCTGCGATAAATCTGTTCCCTATCACGTGATAACACTGTGCAAGCAAAACGTGGGTACCTACTCTGGACACTAGGTAGCGCTGTCACGTGATGTTCAGATTGCCTCTGCGCTCTGCCTATCCCTTCGGGGATATTCTACGTGCACGTTTGAGTTTAAGTGTTTGCGTCAATGAGAATTAATTCTTATGGGGCAAAAGTTCAAAGACAAGATTCTAGCTAGGGTACATTGTATTTATTGTTAATTTAAATAAATAAAAACAAATGGACATAATTTAACTGGCTTAAAATAGCACCTAAACCTTTTTTCCTGTAGTTGACGTAAGAGGTGCTTTAGAGTTTTGAAGCCCTTTGATTGATAGTAGGGTGATGGGGTGGAGATTTAAGGGGGATTTACATTACGAAATTAGTGGCTTGAAAATAGTTTTTTAACACTAATTTCACTAGTAATTTCACGTGTAAACGTTTAGTTTTACAATGCATGCATTACTTTTGTGACACTGGAGTAGTTTCGTGCAATGCGCATATTTTTCTTAAAACTAATGTCATGCAACTAGTTACGTAATGTAAATCCCCCTTTATATCCAACAATCCTGCAATGCGCTGACAATATTGAGTTTCCTATTCTATGACCTTTTTTTATTAAGAGAATAAAACCATTCACCTTATTCCATCTTTTTATGACTTCGTTATTTATTTCACACAAACTTTGTGTTTTGTTTTACCTGAATAAAAACGTGAATCTGGAGCTAGACGTTTTAATGATCTTGACTATAGAAAATTTCACAAATTGTTCCACAGTCCACTCCTATCCTATTTAACAAAAAAAAACTGACTATGCCTCTTGAGAAATTTCCTCTTGCCGTATACATCATCTTCAATATTTTATCATCTGACAACACCATCACGCTAATACTGACTTTCAGGGAATTCCCGTTTAGTTAGTTCAAAATAATAGTTTTATCAACGAACTAAAGTGATATTCAATTTTTGCATCATAGTAAAGAAATACATTTTTTTTTAATTCAACTTCTTTGGCATTAATAAGGAGTTTGTATACACATAATACATGGAAATATCCGCATATTTTGCTACGTAATACGTATAAACGAGTAGAACTATTTGCTACATTAACATTTTCTTGCAAATCTAATCGATTTGAGCGGATATTAAGTGATAATTGATACAGCCGCAAACAGCTTTTATTTACATACATATATTCACGGCTATAAATCCCTAGATGGGGTAGCCAGATCAAAGGAATCCGAAATTCCTCAGCCTCTTTTAGAAAGTTAACTGGGGAAAAGATGGTTAAATAATGGTTGTTGGTGATGGGTCTCCAAGCATATTTATTCTACAGAAAAGAGCAATAAGAACTATTTATAATTTAGGTTCACGAGATTCCCTTAGAGAATTGTTTAATTTAAAACCATAAATATAATGACACTGCCATGTCAATACATAAACTGTGTAAAAAGTATCGGGAATATGTCAATAAAAAGACCCGCGTAAAAGAGGTCGTTCAAATTTTTTTACTGCATGTTGCTAGCACTACTGTACTGATTTAGCGCGCAAAATCTGAGCGGGATCTGTCATTTAATTTGTTTTAAACTACATTTTTTGTTGGTCATAGTTTTGAGTCCTCGGCGATTTTTACAATGGAAAATATTGTTGAACAAAGAGTGTGCCTTAAATTTTGTGTTTCGAATGATATTTCATGTGGTGAATCACTAAAAATGTTGCGAAATACCTGCGGCGAATCGTGTATATCGTAAACAAGGGCTTATGAATGGTATAAGGCTTTTAAAGAAGGCCGAGAAGTAGTAGTAGACTTGCCTCGTTCTGGTAGACCTTCAACCGCTACGACCAAAGAAAACGTCGACAGAATCAAGAAGCTAGTGCTCGAAAATCGACGTATGAGTCTGAGAGAGTTGGCTTGTGAGGTGAACATATCTTTTAAGTCCGTCCACAACATTCTCATTGACATTTTAGGCATCAAACGCGTCGCCGCTCGACTAGTTCCAAAAGAGCTCAATTTTGTTCAAAAAGCGCAGCAAAAGCATGTCGCTGAAGACATGGTTTCCCGAGCTTCTACGGATCCGACCTTTATGAAACGTATAATAACTGGCGACGAGACATGGGTTTATGAGTACGACATGCAAACAAGCCAACAGTCTTCAGAATAGCGTCTCAAAAACCGCGGCAAAGTCGCTCCAAAATCAAGGTGATGCTGACAGACTTTTTTGACTACCGTGGTGTGGTTCACTCCGAATTCCTTCCAGAGGAAGAAACAGTGAATAAAGAATACGAACAGTGACACCAGAGGGCGCTTTAACTAGTAAACACTGTGCAGTTCTATAATTATCTAATAATTATTTTTACAATTATATTCGAAACGTGACATTGATAATTGTAATAAACATGTTCTAATAAATTGGGATTAATGTTATCAGTGCTATCAGTGCAAAATTGAGCAGAATCGAGAACCGTTAAAATAAAAGTGAGTTGTGCTATTCCTGATATTGCTACCGTGAAGTGACGTAGTGGCTTGTGAATGTTTTCTACACAAATATACAATAAATGATTATATGATAATGATAATGAGAAACCGTGATAGCCCAGTGGGTAGAACACTCGGTTATCGTGCAAACGACTAGTGTTCAAATCCTGGGTCGGGCCTACACCAATTTGTCTTTTCTAAAGACATATGTGTGGTTATTATCATGGTTGTTAACGGTGAGGGAAAACATCGTGAGGAAACCCACATGGCTGAGTTGTACTTAGTCATGTGACAGTGTATTCGTACAAAACGGCGATAGGCCTGCCCCCTATCACGTGAGTACACTGTCCATGCAAAACGTGGGTACTCTGAACTCCAGGTGACAAAGTCACGTGATGTTCAGAAGTATTAGTACCTCTGCCAACCCCTTCGGGGATATTCGGCGTGAACGTTTATGTTATGTTATGTTATGTTATGATATATGTAGGGTCAACTTCAGGGAGTGTGGAGGTTTTGAAATAAAAACCCAAAATGGCGGTACACTTCGTATAATTTCATCTTTCACAACCACTTGCCGATACAACGGACTACTGACTAATGCCCACGCAAAAACAGAGATCGTATATTTATACCTTACCTAACCTCAAATCAACTAACAGTCTTATTAATAATACTTTACTCAAATTTACATAATCATTATTATAACTCATTTATAAATAAATAATAACATTTTAGAAATGAGTATCTACTAAAATTATGGATTTAATTACAATCATTATTTTAATCAGCGTGAGCTGTTTTGAAGTAAAGTCAAACAAGTATCTCATTATTCATACACACGATACCACTAATACTTATTAAATAGGTAAATAATATGATTACACAATAAAACTATACAGTTTATCAATTATAAATAGTATAAATTATACAGTATAATAGCCAATCATAGCACACTCATTATTATAAGCTTACAGCTCGGCCTTCCTGTTATAAGCGAGTCCCTTCGCTTTTGGAAATATTTTTTTAAAGAATTAATAAAACTTTATTATTTTATATATTTTTTTATACATAGGTAAGTCTTTAAATAACTTGTAAATCCTGGTAACAAGTGATTCAAAATTAACAGGTCCTAATGTGTTAATCCGTACTAATGTTTCATAATTGCGATTGCATTAACTTTTTATACATATATATGCACACACATATCATACACATAGTTTTACAGACATTTACATATTATTTACACATTCAATATACATATATATTTTTATTTACATATTCTACATTACACACTTACAATGTATTTTTTTATTATACGAATTGTAATATTAAGCACATAAATATAGAATAGAACCCATAATGGTACTCATCACGTACCTCCTCCTCACAGTCCATATATGTCCCCACCAAGGGGCTCCAGCCCACCCTACATAGGGCGATCTGGCCACAGTCCACCACGCCGGCCAATCGCGGGCTGGCAGACCAACGACCACCACCGCAACAGTAGCCGGGAGCGACGGCCCAACGTGCCCTCGGAAGCACGGAATCATCTTAATTCTCGGATAGTCAGGTGATTCAAGCCTGCAATATCCCTCCAAACTCGGTCAAATCTTACAAATCAAATTTGTAAGGTGATCACCCCCCCGGGGATCGAACTCGAGACCTCCGCACCCGAAACCAAGCGCTCAACCGCGAGGCCACGGAGGCAGTCATCACAGTTAAAACATTTTACAAAGATTACACTGCTAAACAGAAGCACAATTGGTGGCTTAAAACTATCTCTTCCAGACAACTCTTCAATGGAGAGATCAATACGTTAGTAAAAAGAATAGGCAGATTCACAACTCACATACTCGTGAGGTTATAACTTAATTATTAATTATTTGTTTATATATTATATCGTACTTATGTGATTTTCTTATATATATTTTTTTATTTATTCACTATTTAAATCGCTTAGATCATTACTGCCTTCTAGGTATGACTGTCATTAGGGAGTGCTTTTAAGACGCGGTACGAGCCTTAATGTCACAATCAGAACTACTATGGTGGTTGCTATGGAAATTTATTATACTGTATGGGACCCCATGTATCAAGTTTATATAAAAATGCTTCAACAAAATCGAAATAAGTGTATTAAACACCTCACTATAGATTTCCATATTTAGACAACCTTCCTAACTTCATCATCATCATCATCATCATCAGCCACTGGACGTTCTAACTTTAAAACCCTTAAGATGTACAAAGGACACTAGGGATCAACTAATTTTAATGAAAACCATCCATAAAAAGGACTTGTAATCAAGGTTAAACTTCAGCTGTTCGTCCTACAATACTAGAATCCGATTCACATTCCGCACCCCATTTTCCGAAGCTGACATTTTTTTTTTATTAAGCATTTATTCATTTTAAATACTTTTGTAAACAGTTGGACTTTGTTGAATCAGCCGATCAACCTTTAATGTTCGAGTCCTAAAACTTTCTCATGATATAATTATTTAGATTATGAATTTATTTATTTTAAAGTATGTATTTTAAGTACTTTTATCCATCGATATATGTATCTTATCTTGCCATACAACGCGGTAACGCTTCCAGCATCTTAGGTACCCTTTCCCGATAAGAGGAACTGGAAGATGTTTTTAGATTTTAAGTTAGGTTTTTTTTTAAATAATATAAAATTTTTCTTTTTTAAATTTATATATGCCTGACCATGATAATTTAATGTACAGGGTTTATTAATTTTTCCTACCTTGACTTTTATTTAGTAAGCTTTATGATAATGGTGAGCTAGTTCTAAATAAGCTCTTATTGATTGCGTACGGAAAATAATAATTTCCTTGGAAAATAAAAGTGCTAATAGACGATCGAACATGTACGGCGCGTACCAGTGTTCGTGGTACGGGCCGTACCAAAAACGAACGTGTGTAGCGTGGTTCGCCGCACATAATTATTATTAATATTGGTGCGCGCTGGTTCGAAGCGCTTGCGGTGCACTGTGCGATGGTGCGCGCCGTACATGTTCGATCGTCTGTAGGCTAGAGCGCACCGCACAGTTCGTGGTGCGCGCCGTACATGTTCGATCGTCTATTAGCACTTTAATAGTTGCACGGGGATTTGCTATAACTAACTCATATGGCCAATAGAAAGGAGTTTCCCGTTTCTGATTTGACTCAAGAGCATTCTGCTCCCGGAAAAACTGTCCGTCCACTCTTGGTCTTAGTACCTATGCTGACTTGTACCTAGTCAATAAACTTCGTACCAGATACCTTAAGTTGCTAGATTAATAAATCGCGCGCATAGCACACTATTACGCTGAGCGATTTCTGATTTATTCTCTGATTGATTATTGTTACTTTTGTGTTTAAATTACACCATCTGAATTTAATACTGAATAAACTTTTGTAACATAAATTACCCTTTTATTCCCTCAATATGGATAACTTTATATATTATCTTACATATATATCATACAATCTTACATATATATTTCTTTTTGTATTTGATGTTTATTACCAGTTTTTAAATATAAATATACCTACTTCAAAATTAGTACCATATATGACAAAGAATCTTATTTAGGTATACTTAATAATAATAATATCATAATTAATTATACATGTACATGTTTTTAAAATCTTGTTATATTCGCTTGGTCTGGCGGGGATGACAATCTGATGCCTTCAAACGAATTCATCTCTATAAACTATCCATATCATAGCCGATGTACAATTATTTTGTTTTAAATACTTATTTTAATTTGCAATTTTCTATATCAATTTCAAAATTAGTATACTATACTATAACTATTGGTAGAAACTTTAGAGGTCATCCTTGCTCGAAATATTGTGTACAGTTTGTTTCTCTAATAAATATTAAGCTATGGTAAAATGTACATAATTTTGATTTATACCATTTTAATTTATTTTTACCTTCCCCTGCTCGTGGTTCTAATTATATTTTTAACAAATGGAAGCAGGGCGAAGATTTGAGGTAAAATCTACAGTTATAGTCTTGACAGTTATGATGAGCGGCACTTTTAAAGTACAGAAACAATGTTAAGATTATATATTTATTGTGCTTCACTTATGTATATAGATTGACAAGACAAAGATGACAGCGATATCCAAAAATAATACACGGTGTGCTTAAATAAGTGTGAGTGGGTGACCCTAGTGTGGCGGATTCTATACTAGCCCTATAAAAATTCACGTATTTGACATTTTAGCCCATTCGTACACTTTATCGTAATTGATATATTGTGATGATAGAAGTTATTATTTGTTTTATAATATATTTGCATCGAAATCTTTTATTTCGGATCCAAAGCAAAGCATATAAAATGGTAATAATTACAGTCTTAATTTCGACATGAATGGCTAAAAATTTAATATTTCCCGAAGGATATGCAATGGATTTAGATTCTGTGCTAATGATTATGACTTAAATACCAGAATTAACGAAAATAAGACAATTATAATTCACACGGACAGTTCATCTTGATGCCTAAGCCGTTGTAGGCAGCTATCGTGTCCGCGAGAGGATCACAGGTACACAGGAGGTATACCCTTGTTGACGTTTATGCTATGATGTTTATCACTCTCTACCAACCCATGCACCTATACACCAGCATATCTATTATGGTTAAGATATCTCAAAGCTACTAAAGATTTTGGCTAAAAATTACTTAAGATTTAAGAAAACTTCAGAAGAAAAGTATTGAATGTTTGATGCTGATTTGGTTTATATGGTAAATAAAACATAGTCTCCACCGATGTACGTCTTTATCGTTCGTTTTACGTTCTGAACTTCTACGTTGTAGTTGTAATGCTCACGGGATTTATCAGAGCCCTACCTATAGCCCTGAGTAGAGGTATACCCTTTGGAACCATCATATCAAAGTTGAGCTCTCTGGCTTTAGTAGGTTTTATGACAGAGCGTGACTTACAACCTCTACACAGCAATTTAGTGCTACCCCATTTACTTTGATGTCAGTTAAGTATTTATCAAGTTCCAGGTCTAAAGCTGAACTTGAGCTATTTCATTGTTTTTCATTTTTATCCTTCAGATTACCCTTCTTGGTATGTATATATTTTTTTTTTGTTCGCTGCAATGAACTGACAAATGAGAAGACTTTTCCAGCCAGACCAGGTGAACAAGGCGGTCATAATTATAATAATTTATCTTTGATATTGTTGATATTATTTAATTTAAGTAATGGAATTTAGTTTTATTATTGATATTTAAATACATTATCTTATTAATTTGCAATACTGAATATTAATGTAAAAAATATAAAGTGTATACAAAACAGGAACAATACATCCACAAATTGTAACTATGATCAGTTTTTGAAACAGAATATTCAATTTATTAAATCAGTAGTAGTCCCCATTCGATGTAAATATTAAATATTGGTTTTAATATCATTACATCAATAAGGACTCCGCGACAAAGCGAAAATTCCGGCATCTGCCCAACAGGTTCGCCCAGTCCGGAGACCAAATATAACAAACTTTTTGAAATTACCCGAAACTTCAAATCGTTTTCTATTATTATTATTTTAGATTGAGCTACAATTAAACATATTCGTAAAACCTTACATTGTTAAGAATTTGTAAATCTACCTAGCATTAATTGAGTTTATATAGTTAAATAATTACAAGTTGTATTTTGCCCTTTTCGGTAAATAAATTTGAATTTGAAGCATCTTGTCCATCGCAAAAGCAGAGTACATTTGCGATCAATTTTTCGCCTTGAGAATCATTCAAGATGGTCACCATATTGACCAACTTTAACCGTATTAAAGAAATTAAAAACTTGTTCGGGTTTAAGCAGCTGCCTGGGCACCTACCCTACACCGTGCAGCAGACAATCGACATCCTGGCGCCCATTAATTTTACATTAATTTAGTAGATTGTTTTTGGCGTAATAATATTGATCAAGCGATTCTCCGTACTGAACTCTTTCAGCCAGCATCTCAGACAAAATAAACAATAGCTCATCCATTATCATTTACCCTACGTCGTTTCAAACTGAGCGACCCAACCAAAGAGCTGCGGTTACTGTCTATTTTGTTTTGGGAATAGTATCCACCCTCGCGTTTGCGTGCACAATGCTGTGAACATCGCTCCCTGCTATTTTCTCGTCTTCGCGCCTCTACACTAGGCGAACGCTCTCGTGTACGCCGAACCGGCTTACGAAGAGACCTCTCCGCTGTTATTGGACTATTCGTTGTTCACCTGTTCACCTCGATTGACCTCGGTATCACGCTCCCGTAATACCCACGGTCGATTTATCTCGGTATCACGCTCCCGTAATACCCACGGTTGTCGATTGACCTCGGTACCACGCTCCCGTAATACCCACGGTCGTTCAGCATAACGCTTCCTGTCATCTCCAACACCTCCGTGTTGACTGGCCCTTTTTTTTTTTTGGCACCTCCATGCCAATTCTGCGCTCAATCTATCGTAACTGAGGCTACGACTCCTGCTCTCTTCTCGATCCATGGTGGAGAACTGAAACTGACAAATTTCAGCTTAGTAAACAATCAAGCCAACCCTCAGTACACATACTTTAGCTTCTTTGATCTCAATGGGCCTAACAATTAGTATAACGCAAATCCAATTTTCTTTTATTGAAATTAAAGGCGACCTTCGCAAATGCAACTTAAATATTTCACTGATAACAAATGTACGGCTGACTATTTTATTAGAAGGTAGTTGTTAAATAATAATAATAATAATAAATCCTTTATTGCAGGCAACAAGGCCCATATAATATTAGTAAAACTTAACCTATGTTAGTAATTTACAATTTAGTGGGCAGAGGCTTTGGTTTCTGACGCGCAGCCCTGAAGCGCCGGAACACTATTCCCTCAGGCCAAAAGTTCTCTCCTAGCAGAACCTTCTCGTGGACTGCGGGAACCTGGAGCCAATAGGATTTAAAGTTGGTCGGCCTACTGGGCTCCAGACGTGTGATGTTGAGCACGGTTATAGGACCGAGGCTCGTCTGCTCTATGTGACGCAAGACATCGTTGTGCGTCATCTGAGGATCTACTCGAGATATATAAATATCCAGCACCGGTGTTGCAGCCTTCAGGGGGCAGGAGGCTGCTGGGACTGTACCACGCTTATTCCTGTTTGCACGACGTTTGGGTTTTTTCCCAACCAGGGTGAATCCATCGTCGTCTTTAACAGTCTTCGGCGCGGTACGAGCGGGCGCGGCTTGGTTCTCCTTTCCCTCCCTCTGGGTGGTAGTGGCAGGGGGAAGCAGGGGGTTTGAGCAGCGACGATGAGAGCGGGGGTGGCTTCCTAACTTCAGCACCTGTGCAAAAGAACCCTTTTCAACCACCGATGTCAGCGGTGCGTCGGGCGTGAAGACAGGTGCGGATGGGCGCAGAGAACTCGTTTTGTCACAAATTCGCTGAGTTGTCGGATTCTCACAGTCAATGACCGAGCGGCTTACGGTTAAAAGTTTCGAAATGTTTAATTCTTACTTTGTATTGCAAACTAATATTTAAACAGTTACTTTATTAATCCTTGGTCATGTAATTCTCTTAAGGATTCACGGTATTATCTTACACACGCTTTGTACAGCTTTACAGGGGGCCGAAGAAAATGTATAATACCTACTTGGTTTAATAAAGAATATTTTGATTGACGTTTTTACCTCAAACGTGAATAATATGAAGACACTACAATAAGCGGGTGACTATCTCAAATTTAAAATAAATAATAAAGATATTATGCATCATGATGAGTATTAAAACAACTATGTGTTCCTTTGTATTATGTTCCAAAACTAGATTCATAAACATAAAAGGCCTCAATATTTTTTTATTTTATTTTTTTAAACTTACAGGTTTGCTAAAATTTCAGTAGTAATTTGTAGCAAACCTATAGTAAGTTTGCAGTTGAGTTGTACAAAATATAAAAAAAACAACCTGGATACTCACAACCAGGCATGGTGTAAGCAATGCGAGCAATGCATCACACGTAATATCGCTCGGACGCGTACTGATACATTACACATTACTCGACCATTCCAAACATCACACTTAGCATGGCACTACATTTCATTCCATTACACTACCATAGAGCACTGCAGTGTGATGCTGCGTGATTGATCGGTAACGAACGTATGGGTAAGCAAATGAAAGTGATACTTAAAACGATAGCAATAAAAATATCCTAAAGTCAATAGTTGTTTTAATTATAATAGCAAAAAGTTTTAAATTGTATTCAAAGAGTTCGGTTAACATCGATGAATCCCGTCAACATTCGTCTCAGGCATGTATTTTATTTAATTCAGTGTAACTAAAACTCTTACTACATTAAAATCAAATTGTAGTTTTCTAGGTTTACAACTAATGCATTAAGTTTTCATAATTTTGAATTAGCACCGGGACATTCAATTTATTTCTAAAATCAAGTTATATATAATTTATTGATTGATTTTGATAATTGTTTGATATTTAAAATCGTGTTATCTTGACATACATTTCGAATCTTTGTAAACATCAAATGAATCCATGCACATTGCTAGTCCTAAGCCTGGACCACACTTGAGTTAAATAAACACGAGTAAAAGTATGATGACAAAATAACTTTATTCAAAAGCGTATAAATATTTAAAAAGTAATGGATACATTTCTTCTCTAATCCCGTCTTACTCGCTCACGTAATTCTATAACTACCTATAACACTGCTATTCTACCTCATGTGATATATTTATATTCCCATTACACGAAATATTTAATTAATTACACAACACCACACGCCTGATAGTAGGAATTGTTAGATCTTAGCATCACATGTAATGCTTTAAACAGATGTTGTAATGCCATATGTCATAATTTCAAAGTGTACTGTTTTCGCACGTGTACTCACAATCATAAACGAAAAATGTTTTAGAAAATTCACTATACGGTATATCGATCCAACATTTCAATATTATTAGATAATCAGAGCTCTATACCAATCTTCAGATCGATAAGTTGACAAACAGTAGCTTTGAAAAAAAAAAAAACAATCTGAGCTATCGGGAAAAAAAGGACTAGATATCAGGCTCAAGTATGTAACAGATTAACACTCTTATGTATCGCCCCTATGTTTTTGAGAATAAATGAAAATTCTTTTAAAATACTTTCTTGCCTTCAATTGAAATAGACTTTATTATTTACGACTGTTTATGGATGCTATTTTATAAAGAAGAAGGCAATTTCACCATACCAAGGATTCTAATTACGCAAACACAAAAAAAAGAACAGGGTACTTACGTAGGCGCAGTACGAAAAACGTGATATTTTTCGCCTATCCTCACTTCTGAGTTGTAGGGTCAACTTCAGGGAGTGTGGAGGTTTTGAAATAAAAACCCAAAATGGCGGTACACTTCGTATAATTTCATCTTTCACAACCACTTGCCGATACAACGGACTACTGACAAATGCCCACGCAAAAACAGAGATCGTATATTTATACCTTACCTAACCTCAAATCAACTAACAGTCTTATTAATAATACTTTACTCAAATTTACATAATCATTATTATAACTCATTTATAAATAAATAATAACATTTTAGAAATGAGTATCTACTAAAATTATGGATTTAATTACAATCATTATTTTAATCAGCGTGAGCTGTTTTGAAGTAAAGTCAAACAAGTATCTCATTATTCATACACACGATACCACTAATACTTATTAAATAGGTAAATAATATGATTACACAATAAAACTATACAGTTTATCAATTATAAATAGTATAAATTATACAGTATAATAGCCAATCATAGCACACTCATTATTATAAGCTTACATATATGATGATTATGATACAAGACAAAAGTGATAAAATTTTGAAAACAAATTTAATTGCTATATGGGTAGAAGAAAGAAAGTTTCAAACTGTCGTTAATATAGTGACATCTACATTTTATACCAAGAACTAAAACGCAAACATAACCAAAACGACTTTTTTACACCAAGTGTTCATAGATCGATAAGCACCGAACTTCAATAACTCCAAGACAAGAAACTAGAGGGCAGCACTTAATACTTTTTAATATTATATTTTATAGATACTATTTGCGTTAAGATGCCAGCTTGCGATGGGTGCTTGGCTGAGATTGGAATTGGAGAGTTATTACAATGCGTGACATGTAAATCAAAATACCACCATAATTGTGTAAATATTACTTCGGCCGTTTATCGTGAAAAACTCAATGAGTTAAAATCTAAATGGTCGTGCAGCCGCTGTACTAATATAACCCTTCGCAGTATGAGACGGGAAGGAGTCGATACTCCTGTCGGTAAAGGAGGCCAACTGGACGCCCGCCTAGATGTTGACATGTCCACGGAGTCCATTAATACCACCTCTTCGACTCCACCTCAGCGTCTAAATTTTGATTCTGATCTCACGCTACACAACATAGGTAATTTGTTGGAGGAAAAATTAACAAAACAGTTTGCCAATTTTGAGGAAAAATTGTTAGTCATCCGCAAAGACTTTAATAATCAATTGTCGTTGGTGATGGAACGCTTGACGAAATTGGAAACGGAGAATACATTGTTGCGGAGTGAAATGGAAATTATACGGATGGAATCGAGCAGCCGAGAGAGACAATCGCTGGCAAACGATGTCGAGATCACCGGAGTCCCGGAGTTTGACGGGGAGTCAGCGCAGCACCTCGCTCTGGTCGTAGCCCGCAAGATGGGGGTGAACTTGGAGGAGAGAGACGTGGTGAGCGCGACGCGCGTGGGACCGCGCCGCCTCGTGGCCACGTCGGCGGCCGGGCCCGCCCCGCGGCCGCGCCCCGTCGTGCTGCGGCTGGCGCGCCGTGCTCTACGCGACCAACTGCTGGCCGG
>CAUYWD010000416.1:0-18745 GCA_963576735.1 Bedellia somnulentella | reverse complement strand
CTCATGTGGGGATTATTACTCATAAATAAAAGATGTTATTAAAGAAAAGAAAAATTTCGACACTGGCGGGGTTCGAACCCCGCCAGTGTCGAAATTTTTCTTTCCTTTAATAACATCTTTTATTTATGAGTAATAATCCCCACATGAGGAATTCATGTCAAAAAACATTAAATTATGTGATAGTTAGGCGTTTCCAACATTTGCATTCTATCTGAAAAGGTAGACAAGTGGCCGTCCGAATTAGTTAAAATTCGGAGGTAGGAAACGCAAACACTACTTGAACGTGTAAAAAAGAAACAAAGGATAGAGAAATTTCGCGCTGGATGCCAACTGACACTGTAGCTCAGTTGGCAGAGCGACGGGGGCGTATACCCGAAGGTCGCGGGTTCGAACCCCGCCAGTGTCGAAATTTTTCTTTCCTTTAATAACATCTTTTATTTATGAGTAATAATCCCCACATGAGGAATTCATGTCAAAAAACATTAAATTATGTGATAGTTAGACGTTTCCAACATTTGCATTCTATCTGAAAAGGTAGACAAGTGGCCGTCCGAATTAGTTAAAATTCGGAGGTAGGAAACGCAAACACTACTTGAACGTGTAAAAAAGAAACAAAGGATAGAGAAATTTCGCGCTGGATGCCAACTGACACTGTAGCTCAGTTGGCAGAGCGACGGGGGCGTATACCCGAAGGTCGCGGGTTCGAACCCCGCCAGTGTCGAAATTTTTCTTTCCTTTAATAACAACGTTTTCTATCTGGTCAAGAAACGTTTTACGAGGCCGTCCTCTACTAACAATCTTATCCACATACTTAAAATTTTAATTAACTTAAAGCTTAGCCCTACTAAAGCCTGCATGATGATGTTCTAATTCCTACTCTTGCACCTAAGATCAAAGTGATCGACAGCCTCTGCCTACCCTAATGATAGTAATTGAGTTACTTAAATAATGCAAGACAAATACAACAAAAACTACACTTCCGAAAATTGAGAGAAACGTTGCACAAAAACTACCAAAATTAAGTGATACAAAGTTCAAAGCGAACAAACACGCCCGATCAAAAGGGGTAATGTTAGTTGAAACTTTGCGCTGCTATTTGGCGCATCGCCAGTGTCTGCAATGAAACGACTTCACACTTCTGATCGCATAAATTAAGGTGCTATGAGGATGTGTGAAACGTGTCTTTAGAAAAACTTATCAATTCTTTTCTTTATAAAATTAGATTTTAATGGTGTTTTACCTGTATATTTAAGTTGGAAACTAATACTAGGAGAACTTTTAGGAAAAAATAGATCTCTTCTTCAGTGAAGATTTATGTTGTAATATACTACTACTACTATAATTTGATATTTAACACAGTTTCTTAAATTTCTCGGCATTATTAATTTAAAACAGTTGTATAAAACTCAGAAATGATCACAAAATGAAACGTTTCTTAAACATCGCCGCGGGTGAAACATTGAAAATATGTCTTTACGCCCATAGCTTAAAGAAACAATTAATAGCGTGTTTTTCTCCGAACTTATTTGGCATTTATTCGTAACTGGTACAAGAAATAAATCAGGCTGAAGATAATTTCAGGAAGATGCAGACTGTAATAAAAACTTGGATTATTTCCAAATCATTGGGCGCGTTGTTTTTGAGAAATCCGTTTTAAGTTAAAGCTCTCGGAATGTGTGTGATTAAGATTTTATTGTTGCAGCTTGAAAAATATTCTTATAGATGATAATTTATTGAAGATATCAGGAAAAGAAGAATACGAAAAAATATCTTTGCGCGTATTAATAAATAGCAACCGTGATAGCCCAGTGGGTAGAACACTCGGTTATCGTGCAAACGACTAGTGTTCAAATCCTGGGTCGGGCCTACACCAATTTGTCTTTTGTAAAGACATATGTGTGGTTAATTTATCATGGTTGTTAACGGTGAGGGAAAACATCGTGAGGAAACCCACATGGCTGAGTTGTACTTAGTCATGTGACAGTGTATTCGTACAAAACGGCGATAGGCCTGCTCCCTATCACGTGAGTACACTGTCCTTGCAAAACGTGGGTACTCTGAACACCAGGTGACAAAGTCACGTGATGTTCAGAAGTATTAGTACCTCTGCCAACCCCTTCGGGGATATTCGGCGTGAACGTTTATGTTATGTTATGTTATGAATACATTTTTATTTTTTATGTTACGAAGTTTATTACCGAAAGCGTCCCGCTACCTTGATTCAAAATCATTTTGCTCCCTTTTAGTTAATAATACCGTCTTGTTACCTGAATAGTATTAGTAGATATTCTGTAACGTTTTTTTGAAAATAATATATAAATAGTTGATACTAATTATAATGGTTTAGGTAAACGCAATAGTCGTTTTAGTAACAACCCATACTGCCAACTGTGTGAGATTCAAGCCTTCCCTGGATAAGGTGGGATGGATAAAGTCCACCACTCTAACAAAACGCAGTTTTAAACTAATTAAATAATTATAGCTGTGACCAACGAGTTTTCGTGCCCTTCGCAGCGCGGAATCATCTTAATTTTAGGATAATCAATTGGTTCAGCTACGAATATCCTATCAAACTGGATTAAATGTCACAAATTGAATTTCCGAGTTTATAAACTGTCTGTTTTAAGTTCAAATTTTGAACCAAACTCTACGTAAACGTTTAACCACGAATTTATTAATACAAAAATCATTCAGGGTGGGCGAAAAGGCGGGGGTCCGAAGAAGTGAGAAGAATAAAAGAGCATGTATGAGAAGAATAATGAAGTAAGGGAAGCAAGAAAGGTCAAGATCGTACTAAATGGCGATCAATAGTCTCTGCCTACCCCAATGGGAATAATGGGCGTGAGTATAAGTAAGTAAGTAAGTAATCAATCATATCAATCAACAAGCGCTTTTAAGTTAACCTATTCCAATCCACAGTGATACAGTATAAGCAAAGCAAACTTTCATGCATTTTTAGTCCACAAATTTCCGCTACAAATAGCGATAAAGCAAACTTTAAAAGCTTTGAAAATTCCCACCTGTATGGAGAGCGCGGGATGCATGACAAATTGCCTGACTACGTATCTCAAAGGTGATTCAAAACCGGAGTAAGCCGAGTCAAGCCGCCGCAGGGCGCTTCTCAAAGAGCTGGCTAGTGGTCGGAAACTCCATACACGGATTTTAGACAAACATGAGGCGTTGGGCGCTGGCCTAGAAAGTATTCAGTTGTCAGTTTCTAAAGGTGGTTTTTAAAAGAAAATATAATACAGAATTTTTTTGCTTAAAAACTATTTTTTACCATACTTTTCTTAGTAAAAAAACTGTAATTTATTGAAAATCATTTTCCTACTCTATTTACAAAAGTGGCTGAGGAATTTGTAATTTTAAAGCTCTGTTACCTTTTTTAGGATTTATTTGCGAATACTTTTTATTGACAAAGTTTATAACTGTATTTATAAACATTAATTGCATAATTAAAATCATTTTTTATTCATAAAATCCTCATGTGAGGATTATTACTAATATATAAAGAATAAATAAAGGAAAGAAAAAGCAAACACTACTTAAACGTGTAAAAGAAATAAAGGATAGAAGAATTTCGCGCTGGCAGCCATTGACACGGTAGCTCAATTGGCAGAGCGACGGGGGCGTATACCCGAGGTTGCGGGTTCGATTCCCGCCTGTGTCGAAATTTTTCTTTCCTTTATTTATTCTTTATTTATTATTAATTGTATAGTTTGTTGTTAGTATTCCAAACAAATAAAAATGTATATAAATATATATGTAGGTATATCAGAAACTGTAAATTTACACTGCTTTTATATTTCTAGAGATATATTTCGACGTAATGTTGGTTCATAAAACATTTTCTTCATTTCACATAATTGGTTCATTTGTACTGTTTGTTATCGCTTACAGCGTACACCGACATTCAGAGACCAACATTGCCTTGTGATAATGTAGTATTGTGATGTCATATATTGAACCCGAAATGTGGTTTTGAGCGGGCTTCAAACCTTTACGATATATAATGTTTCGAGCATCGACCCTACTTACAATGAAACAGAGCTTAACAGATTTAATATTCATCACAGAAAATTATTAGCAATATCTTGTTATTTCGTTTAGATTACAATCATTTTAATTCAAAAGAAAGAATACACTTACTTGAAAGAAATTAAATCAATGTCTCCTTGTAGTGTAATATTTGATATTTTTAAGTACGTAGTAAGCTGAAAAATAAGAACGAGGTTATTAAGGTTATATGACTATGAAAGTTGCTGTGTAGTGTCGGCTTAGAATATCACTACCCCATTTCTTCCGATGGGTGTACGTAAGAGGCGACTAACGGTATTGGGGCTTTTTAAGAGATTTTTGGGCGATGCGGTTGGAGACCCATCACCAACAACTTTTATTTTACCTAGTTTTCCACACGCATCTTTCAAAAGTGGCTGAGGAATTTCTAATTCCTTAGCTCTGGCTACCCCTTCTAGGAATTATAGCCGTGAGTATATGTATGTATGTATGTAAAAGTATTAAGAAGTATTTATTAATCACCTTTTTTATAAACTTTGATGCCGAATCACAGTGTGATGTATTTCTTATCTCAATAACAACATCGTATTGAGTCGACGCTGAAATAAAGTAAAATTGACAATAAAACAAGTCTAAAGTAAACTCAAGGAAATATATTTGAGTTACCGATATTTACTGCTGTCAGATTCTTCGGGATTGCAATCGCATTCTTCTAGAACACAATCATCTGAACATATTTCTGCACTGCACTCTGTAAACAAAAGTTTGTTCAAATAATGAACGAATGGCTGCCTGGTTCTTTATTACTATAAGATCACGATCGAGACTATAGTGAATGTGTTTTAATACAAGTTTTTGTATTTTTTTTACTTAACGCTGTGTATCCCTGAAAGGGTGGCAGAGGGTATAATACTTTTAAATATTACGTTTTATTTCGTTTCTGGTTTCATAATTATATAAAATTACGATATTGTACGGATAGTAAATAATTCGATTATATTGAATACACAAAATAAAAAGATCAAAATTAGACTTACTTGTACATATTTCAAAATCCGTCAGACCGTATTATAGTAAGGTCGGAAGAAGCAGACAAAAACAGGTGAAATAAAAAAAGTGAAGGTAACGTTTTTTTTTATAAAATCTCCCTTTTTTTGTATAAAATGTGTCCCCAGTAGGTCGTACGTATCCTGCATATCATATATAGTCTGTTTATAATAAATAATAATAATAATAAAAATCTTTATTACAAGAAAATCTTAAAACTATTGTACATGTAGAAAATATTAAATATGTGTATTGATCTGGGGTAGAATGATTAGTCCATCCCTGAATTAGGCAAGGCCTATCTCTCAGGGGACGGCGCTATTCCTGACAGTGAATACAATACACAGTTTAACAGTATACTTATAATCAGTATACTTATAAAGTAATAAATATAAGTTTATGTTATATAATACAAAATCTCGTACATACATACATACATACATATACTCACGCCATTAATTGCCATTGGGGTAGGCAGAGACTATCGATCGCCACTTCTTACGATCTTGACAAACCTCTTCTTCCAATTCTAATAAACACGGAGGCGGCAATGTAGCTCGCCACTCATCACGCCATGGTTTCTCACGGGGCGAAAAGTGGGCTAAAGAGACCCGCTTCAGTACAAAATCTCGTCTTTATCTAATCATCCCAAAAAGAGGAAATTATATTTAAATACTTCAGTTCCTTTCGGAAGTTGAATGGAAATAATATTGCAAATAAAGGTTGGTGGTGATGGAACCGTTCACCCAACTATCACAAGACCAAGTACCCTAAGTCACCTCTTACGATACCCACGGGATGATTGAATAAGTGCTCTACTAAGCCAATTCTACAAAGGAACATGAAATACATATATACATATACTCAAGCCATTACTTCCAACTGGGGTAAGCAGAGACTCTTCAGATCGCCACTTGGTACGATCCTGGCAAACCTCTCGAACTTGGTCTACATTCACCAACCTTTTCATACATGCTTTTTTATTCTTCATAATTCGGATGCCTGCCTTTTTGAGCACACTCTCTATTTAGTCCAATTGTGTCCTCCAAGGTTGTCCTCTACTAACCTTACCTTACTTAACCTACATTGGCTCTCACACAATTCTCATTACTCTTTTAACAATTTCCTATCTTCTATCCTCTCTATGTTCCCAAACCATCTTGACATTACTTTTTCTATCTGTTTTACAATATAATTTTTCACACCGCACCTTTTCAGAATCACTCTATTTGTCATTCAATCACATTACCTAACATTACAAAAAACATTAAGATAAAACCACTTATATTTTGTAAACTTGATGCAAGTATGTAAATAATAAAAACATACCTGAGGTGGCACCAAATTCACAGAAGTCACCCGAGTAACCAGGAGCGCATAAACAGCTTGTAGATGAAAACCCCATCTGTCTGATGTACAGACACTTAAATATGTTATTAAGGCGCGAACTCACTTTCACGTTTTACGAGTAACATTTCCTTTCTACGGCATTATACGACTACGAGATTTGGCGTAGCATTTCCTTGCTAGAAATTCGTAGTAATGCGTAGGTATTTGTTGAAGTACCCTTCATTTTAAATGTATGTTACATAATATATATTCCATTTTCTGGAGCATTTTTGGAATTTGGTAAAGTGCCCCAGATTTCCACAGATTCAATTTCAGCCTAGAGCTGCTAGGTACTTAGCATATGGCCTTAAATAAAATATATTCAATTGAATGTTAAGCAAATAATTTAATTCTTCTATACTTACTTACAAGTGCCTCCATATAGACAGACTGTGTCGGAGCAAAGTGGACCATTACCACAATCGGGGCCATAAAAACCCTCAAAGCAAGAACAATAAAAATGTCTGAAATAAAAAATATTTCTATCAATCTTTGTGATACTTTATACGTAATTGAAAATTTAAATTGAGACTTAATTTTGTTTCTTTCTTAAATGAGGAAGCATTTTTTTTTAGCTAGCATTGTAAACAATAAATTAATTAAAAATATTGAGTTGTTAACAAGATTTACTTTTACAAAAAGAAATGGGGATTCTTTGTTTAATACAATTTATGATGTAATTTGGAAGAAAGCGACAGATAAAGCTGTAAGAGCTAATGTTATAATATTTAATTTTCTGGAACTAGCAAAACATGGAAAATAACGTAGCACAATACATGCTTTAATTTTTAGAAATTCTGTGCCCGTAATTTCTTCGAGAAAATTCTTTTTTTCGGTAAGATAGTTAAAATAGTATTTAAATTCGTCTTTTTTTCCACTAAACATATTCAGAAATAATAAAAAATACTAAATTTAAAAGTGAAACAAAAATACACTTTACTGATAGTCACTAGTAGCGTAGCAGTGGCCCAAAAGTCGACATTCCACCGCACTGCACGAATCTTTAGGCCCAGGGTTAGCGCGTGTGGATGACGTCATCTCATAAGTTATGTTGAACCCATAAACGTCTGTCAGAGATAGAGCTCGGAAGTGAGTTCCTTCTAGTGATGTTACTAGAAGATCTATTACCAAAAAACGGCTCTGGACCTGCAATAACATAAAGGTCTTAACTACAATACACTCGATAAATCTCATAATATGCATTTATGGAGGAAAAGAGAAGATCTTCCGCCAGGTGGTGGTACGCCTGGGGAGCGCGGCCCAACTTGTATATATACTAACTATTTTAGAAACATCGCAACCGCGATGTGGGATTTGTATGGTGAGTCTTGATGACGAGTGTGACGTATATTGCTTGGTTGCGTGTTGCCGTAGAATGTGATTCTTCTTGCACTGTCAGCGTTTCTATGTGTAATTATAGCGCGCTGCTACACATACATACTTCATTTATTTATTGACAGGGACTTATATAATCCACGGCCTTTCTTAACGTTAAAAGTTGACCTCAACCATGCCGTTGAGTATTGACGTACTTGTAGGTTCATATACACCTTACCATAATGCGCGCAACAAACAATAATGTACATTCCAATAAATAAAGGATAAGCAAAGGAAAGAAAAATCGGAAGTTGGGAAGGCTAGCACTACCTACTTTTTAGGTAGTGCTAGGATGGGTAAAAGAAATAAAGGAAAGAACAATTTCGCACTAGAAGCCTAGAAGACCTATACACTATAGGTCAATTGGGAGAGCGCAGGGGCCGTATACCCGGAGATAGTGGGTTCGATCACTGGTGTCGAATTTTTTCTATCCTTTCTTTATTAGAAATAATTCCCACATGAAGTTTTCATTAACAAAAAATCTTCTAATCAAATGTACATTCCTCTCAAAATTTGACAATCTCACTCACTTGTATAATCTTGACTCTCCGCACATTATCTTCAGTAATAACCAGTCTCCTCCTCTCCCCAAGCTTATTCATATCGTCTGCATTATCGTAGTACTCATACTCGGTGAAGACGAGTCCGGTTGTGACGTAGAGCTGCGTGAAGTAGAGCGTGAGCAGCGAGTGCGGTTGGTGCAGTTCGAGCAGCCAGCGACAGCGCAGCGGCACGGGGAACGCGCGCGGGAACCGCGGCGTCTGCAGCACGCCGGCACGTGACGTCACGCGACCGCCGCACGATTCGGACGCAAGAGTGCTGCTAGACACTAATGAGACTATACAGGTTATGTAGAACCACCTGGAACAAAACGTGTGAACGTTTTGGCTATAGAGAGGTTGAGTGAAAGCGACTAATGCTTGTCATTGTTTTTATCCGTTTAAAATGACTTCTAAAATACAGTCGTTAATGGTGGCGGGCATTAAAATACCTAAGTAATTTTAAGCCTCTTAGGTTGCTGCGCCCTTACAAGGTGTCACATTTGTAACGAATTAACTCATTACCACCTAATTCCACAATGTGACTTGCAATAAATACATTTGAATTCGAATTTTGTGGGGATTGTATGTTACATGAATTTATGGTTATTACATCTTCGCTCCAGATATTATTAAACATACGAGCGGCATGCCAAAAGAAACTAGTTACTCAAAAATTATAAAATTTATTCTTTATTACAAGTATCGATCTTTTCAAAGTATTCACCCTGAGCACGTATACACTTTTCCATACGTCTGAACCAATTGGAAAATACCCTGTGACCACTCTTCTTTAGATACCTCAGAAATCCCAAAACTTTAGGCAACCAGCGCATCTTCTTTGCTTTCAAACCTCTTCCCCTTTAGTTTTTCTTTGATTTTTGGAAACAAGTAAAAGTCAAAAGGCACTAGGTCAGGGGAATATGGCGGGTGAGGGAGAATCGACACATTTTTCGAGTTGAAAAACTCTAGTGTTCTGGCAGACGTGTGCGGGGCGCCGCATTGTCGTGGTGCCAGAGAAGGTGCCGGATTCCTGACTTCGGTCGCTTGTCACACCAAGCTGATATTACAGTTGGAGCACAAACTGTCACATACCATTCGGATTTCATCGTTCTTTCATTCTCTAGCACAACAGTAGCAATATGACCCGTTTTGCAGAAAAACGAGGCGACCATTTGTTTCTGTGTGCTTCGTGCACGGCGACATTTCGTTGGAGTTGGCTCGTCTTCAAAGCACCATACAGTTGACTGTCGCTTTGATTCGGGATCATAGTTATATAGCCATGTTTCGTCACCACTCAGTTTATCATATACGTTTTTTTCTCGCCTCCGTTGAATTTATCTATCATGAATAGGCACCCATCCACCCGACGGTCTTTCTGCTCATCGGTAAGTTTGTGCGGCACTTATCTCGAACAACGTTTACGGAGAGAAAGGTGGTCGTGAGTTATGGTTTGCATTGCTGCTGATCCAATTCCTAGTTCTCGCTCTAGCTCTACATATGTGATTTTCTTGCGTGACCGCGGTTGGCAGCCGTCCTGTCTTCGCTTCATCTTCGAGACAGTCCCGCCCTCTTTTAAATTCAGCAAACCAATTAAATACTGTTGCTCGGGAACAAGCAGACTCACCAAAAGTAGAAGCCAAAAGTTCAAAACATTCTTCAGGCTTTAAACCTTTTTTAAAGTCATAATAAATCATTGCGCATTGTTGCAAGTGAATTCCCGCCAGATTCCCGGGAAAATAATGCTCATTCAAATAAAAAATAAATAAAAGAAGCGTGTTCTATATTCAAATATGTCAATAAAAAACCAGCCTATAAGATGGTGTATAGCCTGCCAGTGTGAATTAAATGAGAAAAGAGTATCTAACTTCTATTGGCATGCCCCTCGTACATATAAGGAGGTATGAAATATACATACATGTATTCAAGCCAATCATTACCATTGGGGTTGACGTAAAGTTTACACCTTAAACTATCGATCGTCACTTTATATGATCCTGAAAAACTCTCAACCTTCGTCAACATTCAAATAGTTTGAGATGGGGTTTTAGAAGGAAACCCCTCTCATTTGATCGTAAGCGTTATATAAACTTGTCAAGCTATTGCATAGCTTTTATTAGATCGAATCTGTAACGAAAATAAATCAAGCACCCGCCACCCTGACCAGCACAGCGGTGTGGTGTTGAAAACCGTGCTTTGTCTGACGTCGTTTCAGTTCAACAAAATTGGGCACGGTGTTTGTGTGCATTCTACTAGACTGTACGAATATATTATACTAACTGACCCGACAGACTTTGTACTGTAAATTTGCTTAAGCCAAGCTTTAGGCGTTTTTTCCGGTACTATTAGTTCAATCAGGCGTGAATATTTTATTGGTCAATTTTTTCCGGGATAAAAAGTATTCTATTTGATAATTGGGGTTATTATCTAGCATTCTGCTAAATATCATTCATATACTATCTGTAATTAAGAAGCCCTTTCACCTCAAATACACAAACATCCAACATCTAAACTTTTATATTTATAATATTAATAGGATACGGGTATGTAATCGCGATAGCTCAGTAGGTAGAACACCACTTATCCTGGAGACAATAAAGGCTCGAATCGGGCCTATACTAATTTGTCTATTCTAAAGTCGTATATGCGGTTAATTTATCATGTTGGTTAACGGTGAGGGAAAACATCGCAATCGTGTGGAATCCCACCAGCTAAGTGACTTTGTCATGTGACTGTATTCGTACAAAATAGCGATAGGCCCGCCACCTATCACGTGAGTACACTGTCCAAGTAAAACGTGGGTACTCTGAGCGCCAGGTGACTGGGTCACGTGATGTTCAGAAGTATTGGTACCTCTGCAAACGCTTTCGGAGATATACGGCGTTTTGAGTTGAGTTGTTATTTTTGTTAATGTATTAGGGACACGTGAATAAAACACCGAGCTAGGAACAAGACTGACTCATTTATTTATGATTACCCTCACATAGATTTACATATAGCAAGAGGTACCGACAATTTTAAACATTTGCGGTGGATGAATCGGTCTATTTTACCCACGGTTTTAATTTTAATTTACGTCTTATGTTCATCACTCAAATCACAAACTGGACTTTACAATTAATTCCACCTGTGGTTCTAAATAATAGCACGAAAATTAATTTAACCATACTCACTAATAAAAAAATATCAAGTACTCTACCAGATCCAGTTAAATCAAAAGAGAGTTTGTCGGGTCTTTTTAAATTTATCATTATAATGTCTATATTTTATTGTTTTATTTATATTTATATTGTACAGTTTGTTAAGTTAATTTGCCATTAGTTCGTGTTTCAGTGTGGGTGAAAATCAGTATTATGAGAATTTATTAACAACGATAATGGTGAGGCAGCTGCCAATTTATTGCCTCGCAGAGGGTGAATTGGATGGTTGGTAACGCAGTGAACGTTTCATAAAAATGTACACCTTCTTTTTAAGTCAATGTTTGAACAAAGAAATAATCTGGCAGTACAATCTGATAATGTATTGAAACCACAATTTTCCCAAATTTAATTACAAATGGCTAAAGCGGATCGGAATAAGCTCGGTAAATACTAGTAACATTATCAAATCATTTTAATTGAATCTAAATCTTCCATTTCTTATTATTTAGAATTTTTCCTTAATTTTGCAAATGTTTGGTATACATTTCTCTAAGCGAATGCTTTGTTTTGACAAATACATATTTACCTTGATTGAAAAGATTGAGACGACCTATAGATAACGGCAGGATAATAAAACTGTACCCTACGGCTGAACTGACAGATAAGTAGACAAGTAAGAGACAGATATAACGACTTTATAAGGATGTTTTAGACACATGCATAATGGAAAGAGGAAGTCTCGGAATAGGAACAGCATAAATAAAAAATAAATAAAATAAAATAAAAATCATTTATTTACAAGAACAAGAGTATTTATAAAGATGTTAAGTAGTTATTATGTGCTTTGCCTGCTCTGCCATGAGGCGTGTAAATATTTGAATCATTAGGCTAGAAGTTTCACTCAAAAAACACTAATTAAAAAATAAAAATGTTACATATTGTCACATGCCAAGTATATGCCTACAAAATAAAAACAAACAAACAACAAATAATGTCAAAAATTCAATTTTAAAAAGATAATAATAATAACAATTTAAACAAAAAAGAAAGAATAAAATCAAATCACATGTTTCACATCAATAAAAAAGAGCAGTTTTGTCAGGCGAAATCAAATTACTATCTCGTGATTTTCGCAAGTATTTACTAGGGATATACGATATAAACGATTGTAAAGTTGTACGACGATTTCATGATTTATTAGTAATAATCCCCACATGAGGTTTTCATGAGCAAAAAGATTTAAATTATGTGATAGTTAGGCGTTTTCAACATTTGCATTCTATCTGAAAAGATAGACAAGTGGCCTTCCGAATTAGTACAAAATTCGGAGGTAGGATACGCAAATACAACTAAAACGTGTAAAAGAAATAAAGGATAGAAGAATTTCGCGCTGGCAGCCATTGACAAGGTAGCTCAATTGGCAAGAGCGACGGGGGCGTATACCCGAGGTCGCGGGTTCGAATCCCGCCTGTGTCGAAATTTTTCTTACCTTTATTTATTCTTTATTTATTAGTAATAATCCCCACATGAGGTTTTCATGAACAAAAAGATTTTAATTATGATTTAAATATTTTTCTCCAAACACCAGGTTACAATGTTACGTGATGTTTAGAAGTATTAGTACCTACCTCTGCCAATCCCTTCGGGGATAAACGGCGTGAACGTTTGAGTTTGTGAATAAACTATTAAAATATAAATACTAGTAAAAAAGTATGTATTCGCTTTTATAAGAATCGAGTTATCATCACCTAGACTATTACTTTGAATGAAGGTTGGAAGAAAGGATAAACGGAATTAAGAAAAAAAATATTATAATACATACATACATATACTCACGGCTATAAATCCCTAGAAGGGGTAGCCAGAGCTAAGGAATTAGAAATTCCTCAGCCACTTTTGGAAGTTGAGTAAGGAAAAGATGGTAAAATAAAGGTTGTTGGTAATGGGTCTCCAACCGCATCGCCCAAAAATCCCTTAAAAGCCCCAATACCGTTAGTCGCCTCTTACGTACACCCTTCTGTTGAAACGGGAAAGTGCTATTCTAAGCCGACACTACACGGCATACTAGGGATATACGGCATAAACGTTTAAGCATCAGTTGACGATTTCATGATTTAAATATTTTTCTCCGAACACCAGGTGACAAAGTCACGTGATGTTCAGAAGTGTTAGTACCTCTGCCAATCCCTTCGGGGATAAACGGCGGGAACGTTTTAGTTTGAGAATAAACTATTAAAATCCAAATACTAGTAAAAAAGTATGTATTCGCTTTTATAAGAATCGAGTTATCATCACCTACACACACTGTTACTTTGAATGAAGGTTGGAAGGAAGGATAAACGGAATTAAGAAAAAAATAAATTATAATAATACTACATTAATTGTTTCATTCCTTTTATATAGATAACATTCTACCACCTATATTCAATAATTGAGTTCCATAAAAAGGTAAGAAAGTTAACCTTTACGATACACCACTAAGTGAACAAAAGTAAACGGTCCATTAGCTAGGTGTCTTTATCTTACAGTATCGCCATATAAAACAATCGTAGTCCACTCAGAGCTAAGAGTTTTCTACTAGAGGTGTCTGGTTGGAATTGCCAAGAGATTGTTCCCTAATGGTCCTTCGAGCCACTACTAACCACTGAACAGAATAAAGAAATACTTCAGAAGTACAAAAAGCATACTTAAACGTAATATAGGACTTTGTGAGATATTTTCAATACACTTAGGTAATGGCGGTTGCTAGTTTTAGTGCTTTAGAGAGATTCCCTTTTATTCAATTTGGGATACATGTTCTCATAGTTACATAAAATATACATATACTCATTTTTAAAAATATCTTGAAGGGATAGCCAGAGCTATTGAATTAGAAATTTCTCAGCCACTTTTGGAAGTTGCGTGGGGAAAAGACGGTGAAATAAAGGTGTTGGTGATGGGACTCCAAACGCATCGCCCAAAAATTCCTCAAAAGCCCCAATACCTTTAGTAGCCTCTTACGTACACCCACCGGAAGAAATGGGGTAGTGCTTTTCTAAGACGGCACTACACAGCAATTGAAATTATATACATTTGTAATTGTGGTTTTATGAAATTTTATTATAAAATTCTGTAATATAGCTCGTAGTGACGGCTTGGAATATCACTAACTGATGTATTTCCGTGGCAAGGTGACTATATTGAAGTTTTTTAAAGTGAATTTTGGATAATAGAGTGTGCTTAAAAAGAGCATGTATGAAAAGATTGATGGATGTGAACGAAGCAAGAAAGGTTTGCCAGAATCGTCAAAGTGGCTATCGATAGTAATCACTGACTACGCCAACGAAAACTAACTGCGTAAGTATATGTATGTATTGTATGTATGTTGGGCAATGCAAGGCTGTGTAGTGTCGGCTTAGAATAGCACTACCCCATTTCTTCCGGTGGGTGTACGTAAGAGGCGACTAACGATATTGGGGCTTTTAAGGGATTTTTGGGCGATGCGATTGGAGACCCACCACCAAGAACCTATATTCTACCATCTTTTCCCCACTCAACTTCTAAAAGTGGCTGAGAAATTTCTAATTTCTCAGCTCTGGCTACCCCTTTTGGGATTTATAACCATGAGTACGTTTATCTTTGGCCTATGGTTTATATTTTTGGTATATAAAAAAAATTAGTTAGCTCCAACTTTTGTCATTCATTATTATTATGTTTTTCAAATTCAAATTTGTTTTATTTTATTTTGAACGACTTATCAAGATTAATTAAGCAATATTGTGTTACAACTTTTACAAATCTTTAAATTTAATTTGAAGACGTATTTTTTTGTAGGTGCTGTGTAGTGTCGGCTTAGAATAGCACTACCCCAATTCTTCCGGCGGGTGTACGTAAGAGGCGACTAACGGTATTGGGGCTCTAAAGTGATTTTTGGGCGATACGGTTGGAGACCCATCACCAACAACCTTTATTTTACCATCTTTTCCCCACTTAAATTTCCAAAAGTGGCTGAGGAATTTCTGATTCCTTAGCTCTGGCTACCCCATCTAGGGATTTATAGCCGTGAGTATATGTATGTATGTACGTATTTTTTCGTACTTAAGATAGTCTATCGTTATATCAGTCTTTAAGTACACAAATAATATACTAGGCATTTGTATTTGCTTCCTGATAAATAAAAATATCAAGTCAAATTTCCTTTGAACAAATTTAATTCCCTTCATAAACGCCGTGGCGTCGAGGACGACCTAATTAAATAATGTTTACAGAATGTGTCGTCAAAATATAGTAAATTTGGTATCTTTGCTTACAGAATGTAAATGTGAGAAGATAAAATCTTTTTAACTTTTGATTTGTACAACATTTTCCGCTATATAAAAAAAAATAAAAAAAAATATGCCGCTATTTAACTTTAAATAAGAAAGAAATCATACATAAATACATGCATACATATACTCACGGCTATAAATCCCTAGAAGGCGCCAGCGCTTCGAAATAAGAAATACCTCAGCCACTTTTGGAAGTGTGTTGGGATAAGATAAAACAAAGGTTTTTGGTTAAGAAAAAACTTATTAATAAATTCAAAAAGTTTCCCACAAAGAAGGTTTGCTACAAAAAGTTTTCTCACTAAAAGTTATGTCACTTACATAATGGAAATCGTCGCGTTTTGTTTTGTAGTTCACTTTTTGTTTTACACTGAATGTTCGAAACAAGTTTTGACTATTAAAAGATGCAGTGAGGAAAACCGCTGAGGGCGACGGCGCGTCGGCTACTGAAGTTCAATGTTCAAATACTGGAATGAACTCAATTCATTCAGACTCCATGTAGACTTTCAGCTTTCATGTTGGCATACAGTACGGGTGAATCGTAAACTTTACTGGCCCAATATACTGAAACTGCATTGCCTACGAAACTACGCAGAACTAAATTAAAGCGCCAACTTTTAACAACTATTTCCAGCGAAGTAGAATCGTAAAAGAAACTGATTTATTTCTTAACTATCTTTTTGTTTGTGTTCGATATACGAATAGGATAAAGGAGTTAAATTATTTGGCTAAAAATTGTGAGGTTTTTTTGAAGAATGATGACTTGGAATAATGTAAAAGATAATGACGAATGTTTTATTTAAACTACACACTTCTTTTCAGACATAAACATAACATAAACGTTCACGCAGTTTATCCCCGAAGGGGTTGGCAGAGGTACCAATACTTCTGAACTCACATGGCAGCGCCATCTAGTGTCCAGAGAAGGTACTCACGTTTTGCTTGGACAGTGTAATCACGTGATAGGGGCTGTCTATCGCCGTTTTGTACGAATATACTGTAACATGACTAAATTCAACTTAGCTATGTGGGTTTCCTCACGATGTTTTCCCTCACCGTTAAAAACCATGGTAAATTAACCACACATATGACTTTAAAAAAAACAAATTGGTGTAGGCCCGACCAAGGATTGGAACTCACGTCCTTCCGTTTTCGGGCGGGTGTTCTACCCATTGGACTACCATGTCGTCTTCCGTGTTCTGAAAAGATAATTAGGGTCAATAATAAAATGAAGAGTTCAAGAATGTAGTAAGTAACCATAAGGATATTGGGGCTTTTTGAGTGATTTTTCGGCGATGCGGTTTAGGACCCATCCCTAAAAACCCTTATTTTACAGTATTCCGCACATCTTTCAAAAGTGGCAAAGGAATTTCTTCTTCCGTAGCTCTGGCTACCCCTTCTAGGGATTTATAGCCGTGAGTATATGTATGTATGCGGGAAATATTCGCAAATATTTATTAATACTAGACGGTAACTTAAATATGTAATTCAGTCTCCAAGCCACAATATTGAAATGTTTATGAGGGATATTTCTACACAAATCCTGATCTACGAAGGTTGTTGCGGTTTTAGAGCTCCACTCTTCGGAACACCGCTATCTCATGAATTTCTAATCTTTAAGACTGCTCTCGAGGTATCGTTATGTTGCTTCATGAATATCTATGTTGGTCACAGATTGGAATATTTAAACTTCATATAGTTCATAGTTTTATTTTGTTTGTGTACATACATACATATACTCACGGCTATAATTCCCTAGAAGGGGTAGCCAGAGCCAAGGAATTATAAATTGCTCTGCCACTTTTGGAAGTTGAGTGGGGAAAAGGCGGTAAAATAAAGGTTTTTGGTGATGGGTCTCCAACCGCATCACCCAAAAATCCCCAATACCCTTAGTCGCCCCTTACGACATCCGTGGGTGGAAAGGGGTAGCGACATTCTAAGCCGGCACTACACGGCAAATATAAAAATAAACTCATGGCTATATTTAAAATCCCATTTTAAGTTGTTTTTAGACGATGCGGTTGGAGACCAACGATACTTTATTGCTACCGTCTTGTCCCCTTTCAACTTCCAAATGTGGCTGAGGAGTTTCTTGCTCCGAAGCTCTGGCTTCCGATTTTTCGGATATATGGCTTGCTATATTGTATATATTGCTGTGTAGTGTCTTAGAATAGCACTACCCCATTTCTTCCAGTGGGTGTTCGTAAAAGGCGACTAACGGTATTGGGGATTTTTGGGCGATGCGGTTGGAGACCCATCACCAACAACCTTTATTTTACCATCTTTTCCCCACGCAACTTCCAAAAGTGGCTTAAGAATTTCTAATTCCTTAGCTGTGGCTCCCCTTCTAGGGATTTACAGCCGTGAGTATATGTATGTATGTATCTATGTATGGCCATAAGTATGTATGTATTTTAATTAATCGGAATCTGTCAAGCGGTCTTAGAGAAATTGAATGACAAACGAACAGCAAAGTAAGTGGAAAATGGAGCCCTGCCTTTATTGATTTGCGATCCTTTTCCTTTCTCATGACAATATTGAGTTTATTGACCAAAATGTATCGCTAAGGTTTTTATAGCAACCGTAATTAATTTAAGTTGACCACTAAAACCGGAGCTTATCGATCTGGTATATGCTCGCAAACAGTTTTATCACAAAACTTGTTTACGACTGTACCAAATATACAGCTTCAGGAGTTTTACTGCTTACAGACGCCAGCAATTTAGCTGAAATATTACGTTGGCTAATCCAATATTGTAGTTAGCGTCACATTTATACTATCTCGTTCTGATTTATGGGAATTTGTAGCGATGAATGTTTTGAGTTACTTAATAAGAGGTATTAAACATACATATTGGCTGTGTAGTGTCGGCTTAGAATAACACTACCCCATTTCTACCCGTGGGTGATCGTAAGAGGCGACTAAGGGTAT
>CAUYWD010000415.1:0-42539 GCA_963576735.1 Bedellia somnulentella | reverse complement strand
ATACAACGAATAAAAGTGCAACTACTTTTCCATTAAGGGCCTCCCCGCATTTTGCAGCTATTGCGCTCACTCTTACGTCAAATTTATTGAGAGTGACAGGGACGGAAATAACGCGCGCGCAGGATAATTGTAGTTTATTTAGTTTTATTGAATAACTATAATGTTTAAATGAAAAGTTAAACATCAACGTTACAGATCTTAAAGCTACGCGTATATAGACACATAATGAGTTCACATGTATGTTATGCCAGTGGAGCCTATGCGGTTTTTATGAAAACAAAGCATGTTCCAATTCAATTTTTTTCATCATATTTTTCAACAAATTATTAAAATGTTAACTATCAAGTTTTAACACCATGAACTAATCACCAACATATATTTTATTCATGTCATATCAATATCATCAAATCAGACTTTATAGCATTTCCAAACAATCAATATTAACCTATTTTTCGGGGGACGCCCTTAAACAAAACATAATATATGTCAACCAACAACATTGTAAAATCTCTTTTTAAAGACAAGTTTGATACGCATTTGCAATGGCTAATCTGTACTTCTTGTACAATTAGAGTGTTTCTACATAGTAATCATATTTTGATCTACAATAAAGAAAATATTTTTTATATAGATAGAAATGTTCGGCTGGTGTGTCCAGTGGGTGATATCAGCGGGAGCGGGAGCGGAGGCGACAGCGCGAGCGGTGCGATTTATGCGAGATTTGCCGCTGTCCTTACATACACGAGTCCCTTTTGCTGCAGTCTGACAAAGGTACAATTAGTTAGTGTAGGACTATGAATCCATTCAGACTTTGTTTAATCTTACACCCTAAACTTCAAAAGTCAACGTTCAAGGTATATCCCCCCCGAAGATGAGGCGGAGATACAAATACTTCCGAATATCACGTAACATTTTTGGTCACCTGGTGTCTAGAGTACCCAATTTTTGCTTGGACATTGCATTCCTTCGATAGGGGGCAGGCCGCTTAGTGTAATTACACTTTAATTACAAATCACTAAGTAGGCACAACTCAGTCATCAATCTTGAATTATTAATCTTTTATTAAAACAATATTCATTACAGATGTGTGTTATGTCTACAATATATACAGCATTGATTACCAAAAAGACACCCCTTTGGTTTTCTCCCATCAGCAAATACTTCACATAGAGCCAGGAACTAATACTTCTTACGAGCGATGTCCAAACAATAATAACCTGATATTTATAACTATCGACCGAAATGTATGCGACGATATTGAAAAACTTGGAGAGTTTTCAAAACAGCTTGAATCAAACGGCTGTCTCATGAGTTTTCCCCCTGAGGAAGAAACAATGCCCTTACTGTGGCAACGTCGTCATTGGAATGTAACTTTGAATGCTGCGTATTTCGTCGGACAGCAGCCGAGAGGAGTGACGGCGCTCCACTGGCTCAACTCCGAGGAGGGCGTCGGCCGGGACTCACCGCCAAGATATTTGTGGCAGTTGATCCGGTTCATGCAACAGTTTCACAAATTTGATATAAAAACTAAAACGAGCGTCGCAGTGGGCTGCTCGAGATTCGAACGGCACGTGGTATGGAATCGCAGGATACTTGCAGAAATCCGAGGCCGATATTGGTGTCGCATTAATGCTTCTCAAAAAACAACGTCTTGAAGTAATGGAATATGCTGGTTTCGTGGTACGAACCAGGTTCCCGACGTTGTTTATGCAGCCTTCCACTGGAGTTTCTTCTCTTGCGATATTTTTCACGCCATTATCCAGCACAGTATGGGCTACCGCTGTTCCCTTAGCTTTAGCAGCTGTGCTGATTACTACAATTTGTATAAAATTTGAGGTTTGTTCTTATAACTCGTAATATAAACATATAAGTGTAGTTAAAGTATATTTTTTATATAACATAGGCCATGTATTTGTTATTAGAATGCATTCGTTTGTGAGCTATGGTTCTTCTTCGGCAAACGCTAACTTCGGAGCTGCGTTATTAGATTTTGTCAACATATTTTATCTGAATGGTAAGAAACCTTCTGTTATATTTTCCGTTCGTAAGATAGGCTCATGTATTTTTTTTGTCAGGGGCGTATGGTTATACCGCCGTCTAATTAATACATTTTAATGTAAAGTGTCAATTTTTGGCTTACTGATATTTAACTCAAAATTACAGGCAAATGTGTAGATAAAATTATCGTTTGTAAAGAGGTGGTGTTAATAAGGTCCATGGCGCGCATTGCCGTGGCTGGGGGCGGGCGCGCGGCGGGCGCTGTCAGGCGCGCTGCTGGGCGCGCTGCTGCTGCAGTTCTACGGCGCGGCGCTGCTGGGCGAGCGCTGCTGGCGCCGCCCGCCGCGCTCCATCGTGTCGCTGGCCGCGCTGCGCGCCTCCTCGCTGCGCTACGCCGTGGAGGATGTGCCCTATCAGCGGCAGTTCTTTAAGGTTATTAGTATCTTATAAAAATAATTGTTAGTTTTTCTACATATACTGCGATTTTTAGAAAATAGTTTAACTTTCTCAATTGACTTGAATGCTTTTATGATTGTTTATTATATTTACAAACTAAATTCTTGCATGAATGGGAACGAGTTTCAACACCTGACATTTTGAATAAATGTTGTGAAGACTACTCACAACATTTATTCAAAATGTCAGATGTTGAAACTCGTTCCCATTCATGTAAGAATTATCATCAAAGGAAAGGTTTTATAGATTAATAAATAATACATATATTTAGTGGTTAAAATGTATTAGAAAATTGTCGTGATATAGTTTTTTTATTTATGAGTAATATATATATCTATCAAATATTTATAATCATATCAAATATAATCCTTATCTATTATGTTCAAATATACGATGGTTGTGTACATAAAATGACTAGTAAAAGGTGTTAAAATGTGATCTAGGTGTCATGTATGATAGCAAATTACTATTCGATGAGCAAAAAGACAACATTGTTAGTAAAGCGTCCAAATCTCTTGGTTTTATTATGCGAGCTTCTAAGCCTTTTAAATCAATGAAGACTGTAAAGCTGCTGTACTGTGCGTATGTTTGAAGTCATCTTGAAGATGCCAGCCAGATTTGGAACCCTCTGTTCGGTGCATAATAAATAGTAATTTAGATTAGGACGCTAATATGTCGGTATCATTATGTAATAGTTTTAGCTTAGGTTATCATTGTTCTATCATATGCTTATCTATATATTTTCATCAATTTCTCATCTTCGTCAGCCATTGATTTTCTCTGGCCTGGGAGCATGTTCGGTGCAAACACCGAACAATAAGTAACAGTCAGCACTTTACTCAATCGCGAGTAAATCGGATAGTGCACTGTAGACTTGCTTCGCGGTTGTACGTATCATTTATCATTTGATAAGTATCATTATCAATAAATAGTTGTCATTCGTATAATCTTCTATCATTTAATATCAATATCATTGATTCGGATATACCCCGAACATAGTGAGTGGTCCTTCGAACATTTTCGTATGCGGGGTCTAGTCGCGAGTGAAAGAAGAAAATTGTGTGCATAGTTTTGGAAATTTCGTTCGCGAGTGAGGTCTCCATACCAAGTATCCAGGCGGCCTAGGCTTCCAGTTCAAGCTCTACATCAACAAGTAAGATCTTTCCAATTATCTTTCTTTTTCTCTTTATCAAAATGGAAGGCAAGGCAAAAAGCACTCGGCAGATAGAAACACAACAGATTATTTTAAAAAGCGACTCGAAATATTAGAAGCTTATTGATCCGAGTATCAATATAACAACGATAGACTCCAATCGGAATTAAGTAGGACTCATCAATATTTTATGAATAAGGAATATGACGAGGCTTTTGAATTGTATAAGCCAACAAAGGTACTTATCAGTGAACAGCAGCAGGCTATGATGAAGAAGACAAGGGACGACATACCGACGGTGTCCACCCGTCGGCCTGAGCTATCAGGTGATGATTATGGAGATTGTATAACGACACCGTTGAACAAAAAAGAGTGAGGCAGCAACAGCAAAACAGATGATCTTATGAAGAGGCAATCCAGTAACTTTAGGGCATTTGAACGTACCGTTATGAATATGGTCTTTAATATACAATCACTGAGAAATGGGAGTTAGAGAATCTATTGCAATCAAGGTGGGCAGCGATAGATTCTTTACTCTGAGAGATAGATAGCGAATTAGAGGGCTCGAATTTTGCATACGAAACAGCATTCGGGAATCATGAAAGAACATTTTTTAGCATAAAAAAGTAAATAAGTAATAAACTTTGGTCGGCAAGGCACTCTGAAAAATCAACCCCTACCATGGAAATACCAACATTCCATGGTAACTACTAACAGTGGGTGTCCTTTAAAGATATATTTAGTGACGTACTCCATAATAATAAATCACTCTCAAACTCCCAGAAAATGCAGTTCCTGAAGAGGAAAGTAAGGGGAGATGCAGAACGAATCATCCAGCATCTTCATATAAGTTCTGAAAACTATCAAACCTGTTGGGAGTTACTTAATCACCGATTTAATAATGAGAAATTAATTTTCACGACCCACATCAATGTACTCCTAAATATACCGGTATCTTATCAGCCATCACTTAATAATATTAAAAGGTTACATGACACAACGCTCGAATGTCTCAACGCGATTAAAAACTTAGGGGTTGACATATCAAGTTGGGATCCCTTGCTAGTACATTTAATAGCACAAAATTGGACAGTGATACATACAACGACTACATTTATTTATTTATTTTATTTTATTTTATTATGATATCCAACAGCACATTTAGAAAAACTTAAAAACAATGTTTTATAAAGAACTACAAAATTTCTTAGCCAATGACAGGATACCACTTAAGTATCAAAATATAAAACAGAATTAGTAACATTCTTACTGTATAACTTTAAATTTAAATAAAAAGAAAAAAGTTTGCTTAATGAAAAGAGAAAAGAATAATAATACCCTTTCTTAACACTTATACGACAATTTATAAACAAATATATAATATATTACATATATACATACAAATATAAATAAATTTATATGAGATAGATAAAAAGAAAAAATAGATACCATGTAAAATATTTAAATAAGTTAAAAAAGTACAGTTACATATGATATTTACAAAGGTATAAATAGATAGGTGTATTTAAAATAAATAAATAGATATTTTATTTATTCTTTATTCATTAATTCTTGTTGCATAATCTTGATCAGACAGCTTTTGAAAACTGGTTTGGATTGATAGAATATGTCGATATTATCACTTTCCAGATAGTTATAAAATTTTAGGGCTCGCACAAAGAAATCATTTTGATAATAATTAGTGTTGCATTTAGGTATATGGAATAACTTGTGTTTGTTTGAGCGAGTTATTCTTGTTGGCACATGGAAATTAATCAAAGATAGCAGATAAGGACAATCAATTGTGAAATTAACTATGTCATGAAGAAATAGCATATCTAATAAGTTTCTTCGCCCTTTCAGAGGCTGGAGGTCAAACTCAAAAGAGGTCAAAAGTTTTTATAAGCTTTGTTAACAATTATTTCTATGTGCTTTGATAAACATAATTTTGAGTCGAGCATTATGCCTAAGTCACGGATTTCAGTGTCTCTATCAATATGTTGTCCACCAATATCATAGTTATATAAAATAACATTTTTCTTACGAGTAAAGGATATAACTAGACATTTTGCGGCATTAACATAGATCTTATTACGTGAATAATAGTGAATAAGCGGTTCAAATCAGCTTGCATTTTATGGCAATCTTCCAAAGACTTCACACATACAAAAACTTTTTTATCATCTGCATACAAAAGATGCTGTGAATGCCTAAAACTTAAATATATGTCGTATAAATACACATTATTCAATAGAGGTCCTAATAATGATCCTTGTGGAACTCCTGAAGGTATCCTTACATATTCTGACTTGTAATTACCTATTGTAACAGCTTGAACCCTATTCATAAGGTAAGAAGTTAGCCAACGAAACAGGTTTCCGCGTATCCCTAAGGCGAAAAGCTTCTGCAAAAGAATAAGGTGATCCACTTTGTCGAAAGCTTTTTCAAAATCTGTATATATGACATCAACCTGGCAGCCATCATCCATGTTTCGGCGCACAAAATTCATTAAAAGCCCTAAGTTTGAATTCACAGAGCGGCGTTTGAGAAAACCATGTTGCCTATCACCTATGCTGGCTGAAATACTCGGGTATATAGTATCATATACTATGTTTTCAAACAATTTGAATACCGAATTTAAAATAGATATAGGCCTATAGTTAGAAACAAGGCATTTGGATTTTTTTTTATGTATTGGAACAATGTGTGCTGTTTTCCATACATTTGGAAAACAACCCTCAGTTAAAGAACGATTAAAGAGTATGGTTAGTGGCTCAGCTATTGCATTCGCACAATTTACAAAAAATGTGGGTGGGAATCCATCACTGCCAGCTCCTTTATTAATATTTAAGTGCTTTATATAATATTTAACCGTTTTGGGATCAAGCGAAACATTGTGCAAAATATTTGTAGTAGTGTGTGGGCTCGAATCTACAGAATTAGTATCTAAATTATATGTTTGACTACTCGAGTTGAAAACACTGCTGAAATAGTTGTTAAAACCTCTGCATATCTTTTCACCAGTATCAAAAGTTTCTCCGTTATGTCTTAAAGTATTAGGGTACCCAGAATTATCTCTAGAGCCACGCATTGTTTTTATGTAATTCCACAAGTGTTTAGGGTTCACTTTGATACTATCCTCTGTGTATTTGATGTATTTTGCATGACATTCTTTTTCAATCGCTTTTGCTCTAGCTCTAAGCATAGAAAACTCATCATAGTCTCTGCTATTCTTGTATTTTTTCCATCTCTGGTGCGCCTTATTTTTTTCTTGTAGAACCTTCATCAATACTCTGCTATACCACACTGGGTAGGATTGCAAATCACGCATAATTTTAAGGGGTACATGAAGAAGTTTTACATCATTTAACTTCTCATAGAGCATTGCAACAGCGTCCTCCACCGAACCTTCGTTTAAAACTTCATTCCAGTTAATTTTTTGCAGGTCACAGTTAATATTTGAGTAATAAGCCTTGTGGAATTGAAATTTAGTAGACTGAGAAACAGTTAGATATTTAAATGATATATCTGTTGTATCTAGTTCAAGAGCAGGATGAAATGAGTCCTCCTTAACTAATGGATGTGAAGCTCTGCTTACATTAACAAAGAAACTGCTAAATACCAAATCTAAAATATTATTACTAGTATTAGTATAAGTATTGTACTGGGTAAAACCAAGTAAGCTTAAATCATCTATAAGAACTCTTGCTGCTTCTTGCGTCGATTTATATCCTGCATGTTTGATGGTTGGTGGAGAGCTGGTCCAATCGATACAAGGCAGATTCAAGTCTCCTATAACTAAAACGTAGTCGTTTGGGCTGTTTTGAACTACACTAGACACAGACGTTACCAACTTTTCTAGCTGTAAGTGTTGGTCTGATTTCCCACCTACAATGTACGACGCGCATATATGCAGGTTGCTCTTAGTTGTTTTAATGCTTACCCAGATAGATTCGCTAGAATTTATTAACCACTCTGTTCGCAAACTAGCAATCAATTTCCTACGCACGCAAATCAAAACTCCGCCACCAGTTGTTTTAGTTACTCTATCATTTCGGAATACTTGATATTCTCTATTACATAATTCGGTATTTAAGATGCCATCATGTAACCATGTTTCCGTGATTATTATGACGTCATAAATAGACAAAGAAACATTGCCATAAAATTCGAGCGTTTTCGTACGAAGTCCCCTTGCATTCTGGTAAAAAATATTTAAAATATGATCATTTCCACTAGCCATTTTTAGTGTTGACGCTATATAATATAAGTACTCCAATTGAAATGTTAATTACACCAATGGTAACGACAAATGATTTAATCAAAACCAGTCCATTGGTACATATTAATTTGACATATTTACCTACTTTGTGAAAGACCCATCTAAAGCCAAAAATTTTGATCAGATCAAGTACTAGTTTTATTTATTGATTTAACAAATGTAGTAAAGAGTAACATAATGATATTATATAATAATAATAAGACGTATTTAAAAGTTTAAGTAAAACTCTATGCTTTTTTGTATAACTGTTCAGAAATAAATACATAAAATAAATAAAACATATAAAATAAAGTATAATAATAAAATAAAAATACATAAAAAATACGAGATACATACTTGTAAACAAATAAATGAACTCAGATATATGTTTTTGTTTTAAAAAAGAGAAAATTATACATGAATATTTTTTATTTATACATAGAATCTTTGAAGAATCCCAGGGAGCAACCAATTTTAAAAGACCTGATAAACTTCCTGGAAAGTAAATTTACAGCATTAGAGTCAGCCCGCCGCAAACACGAGCCAAACAAGCAATCATCATATCAAGAGCCATCATCTTCATCGCCAAAAAATACCGTCTCGAATAAATCTTTTAGTCAACGTTACCCAAGTTCACCCAACAAATTTAATAATTATCATAACATAAACATAACATAAACGTTCACGCCGAATATCCCCGAAGGCGTTGGCAGAGGTACTAATACTTCTGAACATCACGTGACTTTGTCACCTGGTGTTCAGAGTACCCACGTTTTGCATATTTGATAGGGGGCAGGCCTATCGCCGTTGTGTACGAATACACTGTCACATGACTAAGTACAACTCAGCTATGTGGGTTTCCTCACGATGTTTTCCCTCATCGTTAACAACCATGATAAATTAACCACACATATGTCTTTAGAAAAGACAAATTGGTGTAGGCTCGACCCAGGATTTGAACACTAGTCGTTTGCACGATAACCGAGTGTTCTACCCACTGGACTATCACAGTATTATCATTCAGCACACAAAGATCATAATATTATTTCGCAACAAAAATGCGTACTTTGTAAAAAGGAGCATGGAATATTTGCGTACAAGCAATTTTTAGAATTAACACCGGATGCAAGACAAAGCTTAGTTGCCAAATACAATTTCTACAAATATTGCTTGTACAATCATTACGGGAAAACATGCATATCAACCAAAAGGTGCCGTGAATGTAACGGTAATCATAATAGGCTGTTGCACAAATCATACCATATGATGAGCGATTTGAAACAAAAACGAACAACCTCAGGGGGCGGACAGAGCTACAATACGAGTAAAGTATGCCATCAAACCTTTTCAGAAGAAAATATATCAGAAATCATTCTGGTACAAGATGTCACTGGGGAATATATCAAGTTACGCGCTCTAATCGATCAGTGCTCGCAATCTTTCCTTATCACAGAGCATGCAGCTCAACTACTTGGCTTGCGTCGGCAGCCATGCCAAGGTATCATCACGGGTGTAGGGGTAAAAGACAGTAGTTGCAAGGGCTTAGCGGTTATAAACTGTAAATCCACTATAGGTGACTATTGTTTCTCTACAAACGTGTACATAATGCAACGCCTTATCAATGTGTTACCTAACAAAACATTTAGTAAGCCGTCATGGTCTTATTTAGAAGGTCTCCAGCTAGCGGATCCAGAATTTTATCACAGCAGATCGGTGGATATACTGTTAGGGGCAGATATATATGCTACTGTAGTGTAAGGGAACATTATCAGGGAAAACCACCTGCTACCAATGGCTCAACAAACGCGGCTGGGGTGGATATTATGTGGCAAAATAAACACAATCCAGTGAAATGTTATTATCATTAATATTGAGGAAATAAAACAGTTTTGGTCAATTGAAGATATATCAGATAACACTATCACCTCATCACCAGCAGCCGTGATAGCCCAGTGGGTAGAACACTCGGTTATCGTGCAAACGACTAGTGTTCAAATCCTGGGTCGGGCCTACACCAATTTGTCTTTCTAAAGACACATGTGTGGTTAATTTATCATGGTTGTTAACGGTGAGGGAAAACATCGTGAGGAAACCCACATGGCTGAGTTGTACTTAGTCATGTGACAGTGTATTCGTACAAAACGGCGATAGGCCTGCCCCCTATCACGTGAGTACACTGTCCATGCAAAACGTGGGTACTCTGAACACCAGGTGACAAAGTCACGTGATGTTCAGAAGTATTAGTACCTCTGCTAACCCCTCTGGGGATATTTGGCGTGAACGTTTATGTTTAATGTTATGTTACTATCACCTCCTAGGAAGACTTGGATTGTGTTCAGTACTATCAGAAAACCACGACACGCGAACAAGATGGTAGTTAAAATTTTGATTTTAAACCATTAAGCGGTAAAGTTTCCACCAGCAAAACCTTGGGATTGAGATGGAATCCAAAGACGGACGAGTTTATATTTAATATCAATAATCTATCAGACAAAAAATCAAAGCGCGCGCTCTTGTCAAATATATCAAAAATATTTGACCCATTAGGTTGGCTTTCTCCGTTTACAACCCATCTTAAACTTTTATTTCAAAAGGTGTGGTAAGCCAAAATTACCTGGAATAAAGAATTACTACAAAAAATTTATCAAGAGTGGGTCAAAATTAAATTAGATCTTCCATTTATGAACGACATAAAAATTCCACGATGGCTAGCAAGCCACGAAAATGAGAACATTCAATTACATGGGTTTTTTGACGCCTCCATGAAAGCATACGCCTGCGTTATATATTGTAAGGTAGTGAAGCAGTCATAATCATCACTAGTCTTAGTAGCATGAAAAACCAGGCTGCTGCCGGACAGCCAGAATATCACATTACCCAAACTTGAGCTTTGTGGCGCTCAATTGCTATTAAAACTAATGAAAAGAACTATCAGTTGTTTATCAGGCCAAAATGTCACTGTCCATGGTTGGAGTGACTCTACAGCAGTCTTGTGGTAGCTCCAGGGAGACCCAAATAAATGGAAAACCTTTGTATCAAACCGGGCAAAGGAAATCACTTAGGTGATGCCCCGAGAATGTTGGCATTACGTAAAATCATCAGAAAACCCAGCTGAATGTGCAAGTCGAGGATGCTCTGCCAATATTTCAAAGGAAAATAAGCTGTGATGGCACGGGCTACAGTGGTTATCAACAATAAATGAATCGAACATATCAAATGATATCATATACTCAACACACTACGAAATGAAAGTCAGCAAAATTACATTAACAACACAGGCGCACGAGTCAAGCGTTATCAGTAATATTATAAACAAGTACAGTAGCTTCACTCACGCAACGAATGTTTTAGCATGGATGTTACGATTCTTATCTAGACAAAAGGGAAAGTCGAGCTATCTTAGTATTAGAGAAATACAGACATCAAAACAGTTTATTATTAGATATATACAGCAAAATCATTTTGGACGGGAAATAAGTGATTTAAAACAAATTACAAATTAAATAACTATTTATTTAAAAATCTTTATATATATTGCATGTTCGGTGCACAGCAATAGTTAGTTTTAGGTCGAACCGCGTTAACGCGTATTAGTCAGTCCAAAATCATCTATCAATCGCGACGCGCATATCAATATCATTTGTATCATAATTTGTTAATTTTATCAGTATATTTATTATCATCTGTGGACTCGTGTTTTATTATTATCATTATCAACTATCACCAACACTTACCCGCACATTTTTTGGTCCATCGAGCTCCGTAGCGGGACCTCGCGTTTTGGAAATTAAACTCTAAAACTCGTGGTAAACCAGTGACGGAATTGGGTAGTGTTGGACTAAAGTGAAATATCAATATCAGGTTTGGAGTAACTGAAGGCGGATACGAAGTAAGATCTTTCCAATTATTTCTATTAATATCAATATCAGTATTTTTTAACAATGGAGGATGTCTACAATGCACAATCTGAACTTTTGTCTATCATGGAAAAAATATTTAACAATATTAAAAAGGATGGAGCAGATCGAAAATCTGCCCCTACCTATATCAAGCGGAAGTTAGAAACATTAGAAGCGTATTGGATAGAGTATCTTGCCAATCATAAATCCTTAATTCATTTGACAAGGCAGAACAGCTATATTCGGGAATCAAAAACTATTTAAATCGTTTAGCATCAGAGCAAGCAGGGGAAACAACGGAAAGGAGTGTGTATGATCAGTTGAGTGTCGCTAGCAATGATAAACCAAGTACGTCGCAGACTAGAGCAGAGACTCCGAATCCATGCAACCAGAGCGAAAGAGCGGGAAATACCAGATCAGGTGGGTTACAGCAACAGGACGATTTTATGGAAGAAAAGTACAGAGAGGCTACTTATTCAAATATCATTAATAAACGATCAACAGGAGCGTTCAGCAGGTTAGATGAAATGCTAAATAAACAATCAATTAATTTTAAAGCACTCATGAGAACCGTAAAGGGCATTTATATAGATACTATTGCTGAACAAATGGAAATTTGAGGACACGCTAAAACAATTGCAATCACGCTGGTCGGTTATCGACTCACTTCACTGGGAGATAGAGGCTATTGTAGATAGTGAAGATGAATCCTACGAAGAGTCGTTTACGTATCATGAAAATATATATAATAAACTGAAAGAAGAAATTAATATAAAGTTGTGGTCAGTTTCGCACAGGGAATATATAACGCCACAGATAGATATTCCAGTCTTTACAGGCAATTACCATCAATGGGTGTCATTTAAAAACCTTTTCATGGAAGCTGTGCATCTCAATCCATCATTGTCTAAGTCGCAAAAGATGCAATATTTAAAAGGTAAAATAAGAGGCGATGCAGAACGGTTAATTCAGCACTTACAAATAAGCTCTGAAAATTATACAACGTGTTGGGACATTTTAAACCATAGATATGAAAACAAGAAATTAATTGTTTCCTCTCATCTTAATATCATACTTAATCTGCCTAATTTGCAACATCAATCTTTAATTCAGATTAAGAAACTTCATGACACCACAAAGGAGAGCCTAAATGCTATTAAGAACTTAGGTGTGGATATAAGCACTTGGGACCCAATAATAGTCCATATCCTTGCACAAAAATTAGATAATGAAACCCATGCAGATTATGTCGAGTCATTAAAACAACCGAGAGAACTACCTAATTTACAAGAACTGTTAGAATTCTTGGAGAACAAATTCACGATGCTTAAGCAATCCAGAAGAAAGCAGGATATACCACAGAAAGATACCTATTTAAACTCAAACAACTCCTCTGGCTACCCTAAAAAGCCTCACGCTATGAACGCTAATGCTTATAACAAGTATCCCACTTATCACCGCAACAGCCAATCGCCAAAACAGTGTAATAAATCCTATCATGTCACAGCCCCAATTATCAAGTGCCCATTGTGTAAATTAGATCATGGTTTATTCAGTTGCCAAAAATTTATAGAACAATCAAATGAAATGAAACTAAGAACGCTTACAAGATTAGATATATGCAAAAATTGACTGTATTCACATTACGGTAAACCATGTTTTTCAGTACGCCGTTGTCGCATTTGTGGAGAGTGCCATAATACATTAATACATGACGATACAGTTCGAAGGCCGACGACCTCAAATCCAGCTAGTTCGAACATACGACCGATTTACCGGAATCAGCAAAATGATAGTCAAGTAAGAACATCGCATGTTACGCAAGAAAATGCCTCAGAGATCTTGTTATCAACAGCAATGATTAAAGTAAGAGCAAACGACGGATCATACAAAGTCATGCGTGCCCTTATCGATTAAGGGTCGCAAATATCGCTTATAACTGAACACGCGACTCACCAACTTGGTTTAAAACGTCAGCATTGCAAGGGTGTTATCTTTGGAGTCGGAGAAAACGAAAGTAACTGCAAAGGAAAACTTAATATAACTATCGAATCGATATATAACAATTTCTCATTAAACATCGAAGTGCTTATAATGAATCAATTAATAAAAAATCTTCCTAATTCATCATTACCTAAACAAAATTGGTCTCATATTTACAACATCGATTTAGCAGACAAGGAGTTCTATATAAGTCGCCCAGTCGATTTACTCTTAGGGGCAGATATTTATTCCAGTATCATGCAAGAGGGTTTAATAAGGGGAAGAAGTCAGTATGAACCACTCGCACAAAGAACACAGTTAGGGTGGTTACTTTGCGGAAAAATACAATCATTCCACTGTAACGTCATCTTAACACAGATACAAGATATAAAAAACTTTTGGGAGATAGAAGATATCAGCGATAAGCCCGAATTATCTTCAGAAGATCAGAAATGCATTGAATATTATCAAGAAACCACACGACGTAGGCCAGACGGAAGATATGAAGTAAGAATACCTATGAGAGAGGGATATGAGAAGGAATTAGGATCGTCGAAAGCGTTAGCAGTTGCACAATTTAATAATTTGGAAAAATCACTTATCAAACGGCCCGAATTAACTAAACAGTATGAAGATTTTATGAAGGAATACATTGATTTAAATCATATGAAGATATCATATAACGACCCATCAAATACACAGTCTACCTACCCCATCACGCAGTGCTCCGTGCAGAATCTAGCACTACAAAGGTTCGGGTGGTATTCAACTCATCAGTAAAAACAACTTCCGGAAATAGTCTCAATGACTTAATGCATAAAGGGCCAAACCTTCAATTAAATTTACAATCATTGATTTTGAAATTCCGTCAATATCGATATGCCTATACTGCCGATATTGAAAAAATGTATAGACAAATAATGATAAACAAAAATGATCAAAGTCTGCAGAAAATAGTATGAAGATACTCGTTTAATCACAAATTAACCGATTATCAATTAATGACTGTAACATACGGCACTAAAGCTGCACCGTTTCTCGCTATGATGACTTTAAAACGTTTGGCCGCTGATGAGAAACAAAATTATCCCGAGGCCGCAAAAATAGTCGAAAAATCGATGTACATGGATGACCTTGTCCATGGGTGTGACGATATATTCCAAGGTCAGAAGCACATTTATCAGTTGAATCAGTCATTAAAAGCAGGAGGATTTACTTTAAGGAAGTGGTCGTCAAATGAACCCCAACTATTAAAAAACCTCAGAGAAGATATTAATCATTCAAACGACTTGTATTACTTTAAATTCGATTCGTCATCAAAAACATTGGGAGTTCAATGGAACACACACGAAAATCAATTTTCTTTTCAACATAATATTAACGTACAACCAGTCACTAAAATCACTAAGCGGAAATTATTAGCCGAGATTTCCAAAATATTTGACCCTTTGGGTTGGATAGCCCCGGTAGTTACTAAGTTAAAACTATTATTCCAAGCTGTGTGGCGAGAAAATTTAAAATGGGATGACGAGTTACCTAGCAAACTTAAAATGGAATGGCTTAAAATGAAAGAAGACATCAACAACATTAATGATATTAAAATCCCACGCTGGATTGGAACGTCACAGGGAGTCAAATTCGAAATTCATGGCTACTGCGACGCGTCGACAAAAGCTTACGCTGCAGTTTTATACGCAAGGGTTATTAAGGAATTTCAGTGTTCAGTTGTATTGATAGCGGCGAAAACTAAATTAGTACCATACAACAAATCACTATCATTACCAAGACTAGAGCTATGCGGAGCTGAACTACTTGCAAAACTAACAAAAAAGGTTATGGAATGTTTTAGCAACTACGAAATTAAATTGTACGGATGGTGTGATTCAATGGTTGTTTTAGGATGGCTACATGGAGATCAGAACCGGTGGAAACCATTTGTCACAAACAGAGTAAAAAAGATTAAGGAAGTTATACCAGCCGACTATTGGAATTATATAAAAACCAACGATAACCCTGCCGACGCAGCAAGTCGTGGTTTAACGTTTTCCCAACTTAAAAATCAATCATTGGTGGAAAGGGCCAACGTATTTATCAGAGCTCTCAGAAATTAATTATCAACGCATTAATTACTCTACAAATCACGAAATAAAAAGATCATGTAATGTTGTAATAAAACAAGATAATATAAGCATAATTAATCAATTGTTAGAAAAATATAATTCATTTACAAAAATCATTTTAAGTTTAGCATGGGTCATTTGAGCATTGACACCGTGTCGAGTGCAGCGACCTACATATATTACCTTACCGGAACTCAACGCAGCAAAATTACGTATTGTGAAACATATACAATACTGCGAGTTTAGTGATGACATAAATAATTTAAAGAAAAAGCAAACTGTGAATACGAACAGCAAACTATTAAATTTACAGCCATATCTCGACTCAACTGGAATTTTACGTGTCGGAGGAAGATTGAAAAATGCTGATTTGCCATTTGAAACAAAGCATCCTATGATAATTCCGCATAATCACAGATTAACACAATTAATTATTGACCAAGCTCACGAACTAACATATCACGGTGGAGTAAAATTAACATTATCTACAATACGGAGGAAATTTTGGATCGTAGGAGGCGTCAACGTTACTAAAAAACAACTACGAAACTGTGTTATTTGCCGAAAGAATAAACCTGAATTAAATGCTCAAAGGATGGGCGACCTGCCAGAAGCACGTTGCAACCCAGCTCCTCCGTTCTACCACACGGGCGTAGATTACACTGGATTTGTAGACATTAAATTAAATAAAGGGAGAGGAGCGAAGACAACATAGGGATATATTGCAGTGTTCATCTGCATGGTCACTAAAGCCGTGCATTTAGAATTAGTTTCTGAATTAACCAGCGAAGCCTTTCTGGCTGCCTCACGTCGGATGGCGGCAAGAAGGGGTACGCCAAGATATATTTACAGCGACAACGGAACCAATTTTATTAAAGCTAATCGGGTATTACAAGAAGGATACGATCAATTGAAACATATATTTAATGACACTTTTCTTAAAGAAATCACAGAAATGAAGATAGAATTTCGATTTAATGCACAAACATGGGCTTCTGCCGGGGGATTATGGGAGAAAGCCGTGGTTAGTTTAAAGTATCACCTGAAGAGAGTGATAGGTTCTCAAAAACTTACATTTGAGGAATATTCTACCTTATTGTCTCAATTAGAAGCATGTCTGAACAGTCGCCCTCTGTGTAATTTAACGGAAAACATTGAAGATTTGGAGTGCCTAACACCAGCACATTTTCTCAACGGTAGAGTAGGTGGTGCCGTCATTGAAACAGCTGAGGATGCTCGAACAAGATGGAACTTGATAACAAGATCATTTAAAGATATTTGGAAACACTGGAAAAGTGAATATCTCGTGCAACTGTCGGCTAAAAGTAAGTGGCTAAAACAGAGAAAAAACATTGAGATAGGAGACGTGGTTATCATCCATGAAGAGAACCTTCCAGCGGGGAAATGGGCAATGGGAAGAGTAGTTGAAGTTCACCCAGGAAGCGATGGGTTAGTTAGAGTAGTTACTTTAAAAACTAAAAATGGGTATCTGAAGAGACCAATCACTAAAATATCATTGTTACCGCTTTCAACTAAGACCGAAAGTTATCAAAACACAAAAACAATCAATAAAGAAGCAAAATCAGAAGACACGAATCGCCCCCCTATCAAGGTCAAGCAAAACACACAGAAAACAAGTTTTATTTCTATGGCAATATCATTATTACTATTCATGACAATTTTATCACCTTCAGAAGCTATGTTCACGTTATCAAAGTTTGATCACAATAACAAGTCCCTTTATTTCGACCCTGTTGCGAACTTAAGACTTATTCGCGATGACTGGACTATGATAAGTTACTTTAATATGGCTCCTTATTGGGAAGGATTTCGAGCAACTGAAAAATACTTAATATATTTACAAAAGATATGTGCGATAATTCAAGACCACACACGATGCAATATGATATTAAAACAATTAGAACACGATCAAAAGGAATTACAATACTACAATGAGCTTCTGCTGAATCAGGCATTTGAAACAAGAGACGGGTTTCACTCCAGACAGCGTCGGCGCCGCGGCCTTATCGACGGCGTGGGTTATGTTGCAAACAGCTTGTTCGGTATATTGGATGAGAGATTCGCAGAAAAAGCGTGCGTTAAGCTGGCGTACCATGAAGCTGTATTGAGCTGGTTACTATGTCAAAAAACTCTGCATAAATAGTGCCTAATTAGTGCAAAACTAAAAAAAATAGTGCCTCTTTATTTTAGGAAATAAACACCATTTTCACTGTGTACGCTGGCGTAACGTCAAGCTAGCGTACACATCGCCGTACTCGAAAACGGCAAATTGAAAAGCAACAGAGTTTACACGAAAAAACTCTGCCTAAATACTTCTCCCGTTATGCAAAATTTCATAACGATTGATCTTATAGGAACAGAGATATTGAACAAGACTTTTCAATGACATACCGTCCTGGCGTTATGCCAGCGTACACAAATAGTGCTTATAGAAAGGGACCTTTTCTTTTAATAAACTCTATATGTATAAATAGTGCGTCAAATTCTGCCCCTCTTAGTGTAAAAACTTTGTGCAAATACGCAGTGGAAAGATTTAAAAAATCTATGTTAAGTTTTAGGAACAAATGAATAGATGTACAGACGCGATCAAAATGTATAACTAATGAAATTATGTAGGTAATTATAGCCGAAATATAGCGTTATTTTCTAATAGAAGTTACTTGTTAGGCATGATGTGTTTTGACATAAATAAATTAAATAAGTATCTTTACCTACAACAAAGCATAATTTTAAATGCTAATGTGAAATGGACTTGGACTATTATACTTTTTCTCTCGCGTTTGAACGTTGGGTTGGCAGCAGGCAGTGGGGTGGGGGTGATAAACAAGCGCAGGCGACGGGTAGTGATGTACCAACTCGGAAAAAGCAAAACTCGAGTTAACCCGAATTAAGTTATTCGAGTTAACTGGATGGGCAAGTGAATGTTTTTTGAGTTTTGTCCAAATTATCCCATCTCCTTAGCTGAAATTCTTTAAAAATTTGAACAGGCAAATCATATATTTATCTGTTGCAATTCTGTCAAATAAGAGAAAATTTGACAAAGCATAATATAGCTTCTACTTTTGAAATTTATTCAATTGAAGAAGTTGATAGGGGACAAGATGGTAGAAATTAAGTATCGTTGGTCAAGGATCTCCTACTGCATTGCCCAAAAATCATTTAAAAAGCCCCATAACCTTAGTCGCCTATATTGACATCCGTGGGTAGAAAGGGGTAGTGAGTGAGAATCTAAGCCAACACTGTACGGCACCAGTATTAAGTATATATATATGAGTATTAACATACATACATACATATACTCACGCCATTAATTCCCATTGGGGTAGGCAGAGACTATCGATCGCCACTTCGTACGATCCTGACAAACCTCTCTAGCTTCGTTTACATCCATCAATCTTTTCATACATGCTCTTTTATTCTTCATACTTCGGATGCCAGCCTTTTTGAGCACACTCTCAATTTGGTCCAAGTGTGTTCTGCGTGGTCGTCCTCTACTAACATTACCATCCACACTAGCTCTATAGATCCCTTTTACCAATTTTCTATCATCCATCCTCTCTATGTGCCCAAACCATCTCAACATTCCTTTTTCTATCTTTCTTACAATATCATCTTTCACACCACACTTTTCACGAATAACGCTATTTCTCACTCGGTCACACAATATAACATTGCAATTTTTTCTGAGGGACCTCATCTCTACTGCATTCACTCTGCTCTCATGCTTCTTCTGCCACACCCAACATTCGCTTCCATACATAAGCGTAGGAACAAGAACAGCATCATGCACAGCCATTCGGGCCTTTTCAGACACCTTTTGACTGATCATTAGGCTATTCATTGCTCCATTTACCACATTACCCTTTTTCACTCTTCTTTCAATGTCTTCATCACATTTTCCATCCCTTGTAAACAAACTTCCCAGATATACAAACTCCTTCACCTGTTCCACATCCTTACCATCAATCGCAATCACGCATTCTGTCACATCTTCCTGTCTCTCAAAAACCATCGTTTTGGTCTTATCCACATTCACCCTCATTCCCTTTCTTACAAAAGACTCACATGCAATATTCATCATCTCTTGCAACTCTTCTGCCGATGATGCAAGTAGCACTTGATCGTCAGCATACAAGAGGCATTTAATGATGAATCCACCCATCCTTAGTCCATAATCACTTTCACGCAACTCTGTCAAACAGTCATCCATGAACAAATTGAAGAGCCACGGAGAAGCTACACATCCCTGTCGGACACCTGTTATTAAGTATATACATATTTATGAGTGATACCATACACTATTTGCACATATATCGCAATATGAGCTCCATGTCGGTTCCATTCGGTGTTCGAATTCGAGTTACAGACTTTTCAACTCGAGTGGATACGAATTGCGCCCAGTTGCAGTTGACATTGCCGACGACAACAAAAAAACGAAACAATAGGCATGATGACAAATTTTGAGAAACTATTCTATAATATTTGGAAATATATATTAATTATAATAAACATAATATTTCTGCGAAAAATTTAGGTTTACTACTTAAAAAATAGTTTTTGATTCATAAATTTAAAATTTGCACCAAAACGCGTCAAAGTGTCGTGGCGTCGCTTGCTTACGTCACTAAAGATTACAAGGAACAGTGTGACCATTTGTGGCAGATTTCTGCCATTTTGGCAGATTTGGACCCAAAATTTAAGCCCATAATAAAATGACAATATCTATGTATCAGCAGATCAAGCGGGAAATCCCCGTGTAATCTGGGTATCAACAAAGACGTAGGAACAAAAGTTGCCAGATTTGGAATAAATTTGCTAGTAAATATTTTCTAATTACCTTACTTAAATTATTTATTGTTCATTTTCATGCAATTTGATTTAAAATCAGCATGATTTTATTAAAACCTTTGATATCTGCCAAAATCTGCCACATTTTGAAATCGTTAGTATAATATGCCACAGCTTAAATTTTGGGTCCAAATCTGCCAAAATAGCGGAAATCTGCCACAAATGGTCACACTGGCTCAAACGTGACGTCATGTGCTCTGATTGGCGTTCAATATCTCATGGCGGATTGCCGTATTTAGCGATTTTATTTTATCGATTATAATATTCATTTTGCTTTTAATTATGAAAAGAATCAGAGTTTTGGAATTAGGAATTTTGAAATAATATACACACAAATTATTTCAATGAAATTTGCTTGTTGTCATCATGCCTATTGTTGCCAGTTAAGTTAAATATTCTTTGAATTTGAATTATTTGAATGTTACTTTACTTTTAATATACTCATCAGTGTCGGACGGACCATGTGTTAAAATTTGTTTCAATTGAAACAATTTTGTTGTTATTAGTGTGGCAGTGGCAGTCAGTTTATAACGTAAGTTCACAAATTATTATTTTATGTTATTCTTGATGCTATTGATTTAAAAAGTTAACTCAACCCTTTATTTTGTATACTAGATTTTAGATGTCCTGGTCCTTAAAATATATATAATATAATAAATATATATATATATATATATATATCCTCCTTAATATTAACTTTATTTATAGGTAAATAAAGTTAATATTCTCCTAGATCGGTGTTGACCCACGTTTCAGTTATAATTTTTAGAAAAAAAATACAAAGCACTTTTCATCATACCTGTACCTGTACTATGAACAGAAATTAACACAGAATTTTTAATTAACCCACTGCGTATTTGCATAAAGTTTTTACACTAAGAGGGGCAGAATTTGACGCACTATTTATACATATAGAGTTTATTAAAAGAAAAGGTCTCTTTCTATAAGCACTATTTGTGTACGCTGGCATAACGCCAGGACGGTATGTCATTGAAAAGTCTTGTTCAATATCTCTGTTCCTACAAGATCAATCGTTATGAAATTTTGCATAACGGGAGAAGTATTTAGGCAGAGTTTTTTCGTGTAAACTCTGTTGCTTTACAATTAGCCGTTTTCGAGTACGGCGATGTGTACGCTAGCTTGACGTTACGCCAGCGTACACAGTGAAAATGGTGTTTATTTCCTAAACTAAAGAGGCACTATTTTTTTTAGTTTTGCACTAATTAGGCACTATTTATGCAGAGTTTTTTGACATAGTAACCAGCTCGATACAGCTTCATGGTACGCCAGCTTAACGCACGCCAGAAAAATACACACAAGATATTAAATTATTAAAAGAAAATAGCAGACATATATATACGCTCTATAAAAATCAGACCTCAGTAATCGAAGCTTTTTGAAAAGAACCGAAGAAATCATGACGAATCAGCATAAAACTATCAGCAAGCATCTTTACAAATTAGATACCTCGATTGACAACGTTACCTTAAAGTTAGTAGATTAACCATATCTGAAGATTTTTCACTGACATCTATCACCGCTGTTAACATAATATCAAATTTAAGGAGGGTGCAAGATGCCTTATTGAGCACATTATTAGATATTTATCATGGGCGCTTTAACATACATCTTCTGAGCCCGGAACAGTTCCGAAAGGAGTTGCAAATTATATCTAGCCAACTCACAAAGGACCTTACATTACCGATAGAAGATATATCAAGTGGCTATCACGAAATATACAAGCTTTTAAGCGTAAAATCAAGAATAACTAACGACTACGTGATATTTGAAATCAAATTTCCTCTGATCAGTCGTGATAATTTCCAATTATATAAATTAATTGCTGTCCCACACAATATTAACGACAGAATGATCCAAATAATTCCAAGAGCATCTCATGTTGCTATGAATTTACCGAAGGACGCATACATAGACACTAATAATTATGAACTACAGCAGTGCTTTACACCAAAGAAAGGTTTATTTATGCAAACTAAATAGCCCAATTAAACAAATGAGTGCAGAAGAAAACTTTTGTAAATTAGATAATAATGGAAATTGTCAAATACAAACAACTACATGCATGGATCAATGGTTTGAATTAACAGAGCCTTCTACATATTTATATTTTCATTGTTACTTATACACCATGAGAATTATTTGCGACCATGATATTAAGACCATACAATTGGAAAATTCTGGTATTATACGCTTAGAAAATAAATGTATAGCTAAAGGGAGAGACTTCACATTTTATGTAACAGTGTAATTTATGTAAACAGTGTAATTTTGAACCTCATGCCCATACCAAGAGAGGTGGTTTTGTTTTATCTGACAGCTTTGATCTCAATAGTGGACCAATGGGACTGTTAAATTTTGAGATTTCAAATTCTAAAACAACGGAATCTGAAGGTCAAAAAACAAAACAGCAAGCAGAAATATGTGTCAATAAGGAGGGTAGTTCGACAGCCGCCGTCGCCGCCGAGGTAATTCAGGCATCGTTTCCGTTAGCGAAGACGGTGACGCATTCACCGCTGATGCCCCTAACAAACGTCAAAGCTGCCACAATGAGCGAGACAACACTATGTGGGGATTGTCAAACAATACCGCCGCCACCGTTAGATGATAAGGTTGATATTTGTGCGAGCGCGAGTGACCAGACTCACCCGAGTGTGATGCAAACAGCGTTGCTGCCTCCACCGCCGCTTTTTCTACCAGCAGCTGATTTGCTTTGTAAACAACGTACACAAACATATGCGAATATTTTAGAAAATAAAGATAATACTAAATTATATAAGGGCGAAGAAAATGAATGGGTGACAATTCGTAGAAAAAATAGACCTAAGTCGGCACCTGTCTCACGGTTCACGGGAAGGGAAAGAAAGGCTCAGATGGACTCGGCGTCAAAGTTTAGGGCCGCAGATACGACATTGTACATTTATAATGTAGCTACAGAGGTGTCTAGTAAGGATATAGCTGAGTACATTTTAGAGAAGACGCAAACTATTGTGTCACCAGAGAAAATAGTTATGAGAAATGCAAAGGGTTACAACTCTTTTAGAATAACAGTTCCGCGTCATAAGTTATCAATATTTTTTGATGACAGTTTATGGCCGGCCGGTATTTACTTTCGGAAGTACATTGAGTTTAGCCATAGAGGGAGTGATAAAAGGACGATCCAGTCGCCGCCGCCGAGACAATCAATAGGTATCAATGGCGGGCAACAACAACAATAATAATAATAATGCAAAGAGACTGCGCGTCGTGACGTTTAACTGTAAATCAATTAAGCGTTCTGTGCAATGTGTTCGTGAATTATGTGGCAAGTATGACGTAAATCTGTTGCAGGAGCACTGGCTTCTCCCACATGACATACCATTCCTCGGTACAATTCACAAAGACTTTGAATACTTCGGTAAATCAGCTGTAGACACGTCGGCTGGTATATTACAGGGCCGGCCTTATGGTGGAGTGGCTGTCCTATGGCGCAAAGACGTGTTTCAATCAGTGTCAGTGCTACAGAGTGATAATGTGAGAATCGCTGCTATAACAGCTGAGATAAGCCTACGTAGGCTAGTTTTTATTTGTGTTTACATGCCAACAGCGAGTAGGGAGAATTTACTCGAATTCTCGGAATGTATGGGAGAAATTGGTGCTATCGTAGAAAACTGTGAATCAGAAAGTGTATTTGTGTGCGGTGATTTTAATGCACACCCCGGTACCAGTTTTTGTGATGAACTACTGAATTTTTGTTCGGACCAGGGATGGACTTGCGCGGACATCGAGTATGAACTCACAATCTTATACATTCATAAGTGATGTGCATGGTAGCACGCGGTGGTTAGACCACTGCATTGTAACGCAGGCGGCGTGGATGACTATAGACAATGTCAGTATAGATAATAGTGTATATTGGTTGGATCATATGCCACTTAGTTTAGAATGTGTTGTAGATTTAGGTAAACTGAAGTGCTCAACAGAACAACTTTCAAACAGAGGCAGTGGGGTAAAAAGGGGTGATCGCACCCCTGAGCAAGTGCAGCAATATCACACTCTATGCAATGTGACTCTTAAGGATATAGACTTTCCAGGTTCATTGAGTGACTGCTGTGATAAATATTGTGATAATGTTAAACATAGATTAGTAATAGATAAATTGTACAGTGACTTAATTAAAGCTCTATCGGCGGCAGCGCAGGCCACGAGCCAGCAGCCAGCATCAAGTGTAAGAAAAAGACGTATAATAGGGTGGAATAAGCATGTAAGCGAGGCTCATAGGTTGGCTAGGATTAAATACCAAATGTGGATTATGTTTGACAAGCCCTGCAGTGGAGATTTGTATGATGAGATGCGGTTGAGTAAACGAGCCTTTAAAAATAAATTAAGCTGGTGTCAAAGAAACCAGGAACAAATTAAGCTAGACATAATTGCATCTCATCATGCAAATAAAGACTTTTGTAAATTTTGGAAATGTGCAAAGGCATTAAGTCCTAAACCGCAGCTGCTAGTGAGCGTGGACGGAATATGTGAACCGGCCGAAATAGCTAACTTGTTTAAGGACCATTTCTTTGTACGGTCACCACTCGGACCGTCGCGGAGCGAGCTCGATACTCGCCTAGTAGGATCAAATATTGAGACTAGATTCTCCGGTGCAGACATTTTACGAGCCTTGAATAAGATGAACAAAGGAAAATCACCTGGTCATGATGGCTTGAGTATCGAGCATTTGCTCCACGCGGGCCCACACCTGTCGAGAGTACTATCTATGTTATTTACTTTGTGCATTGGTCACTCCTATTTGCCAGATGGGATGACTAAAACTATAGTTGTACCTATTGTTAAGGATAGGACCGGTGACGTGTTTAGCAGAGTGAATTATAGACCTATATCTCTGGCGACTGCTGTTGCCAGGGTACTCGACTTTATGTTGGACGCGAAGCTTCATAAATACCTACAGCTCTCGGACGCGCAGTTTGGTTTCCGCCAAGCGCTCTCTACGGAGAGTGCGATTCTAAGCCTAAAGCATACGGTCGGGTATTATGTTGACAGAGGGACGCCAGTATATAGCTGCTTTTTAGATTTATCAAAAGCATTTGATTTAACTTGTTATGATAAGCTGTGGCAAAAACTTTATGATATTAAGGTACCAGTTGAGGTGATCAACTTGCTGAAACATTGGTATAAAAATCAGACCAACTTTGTGAAATGGGCTGATACTTTTTCAGATCCATACTTATTGGAATGCGGGGTACGTCAGGGGGGGGGGGGGTAGCTTCCCCAAAGCTTTTTAACTTGTATATAAATGCTCTAATTGACGAGCTCAGCAGCACACATGTCGGTTGTTATGTTGACAATGTGTGTGTAAATAACATTAGTTATGCTGACGACATGGTGCTGCTGAGCCCGTCAATTGGGGGCTTACGGCAGCTATTGAAGATATGTGAGCAGTATGCTAACGATCATGGTCTGAAATACAATCTAAAGAAAAGTGAAATAATGATTTTTAAGTCTGGAAAGCGAGTGCCTTTAAACGTACCACCAGCATACCTAGATGGAGGTGTCCTGAGAACAGTGAAATCCTTCAGATACCTTGGGCACATGGTCACGGATGATCTGAAGGACGACGCTGACATAGATAGGGAACGGAGAGCATTGGCGACTAGAGCTAACATGATTGCAAGAAGGTTCAGAAAGTGTACAGTGCCAGTTAAAGTGCAACTCTTTCAATCTTACTGTACATCGCTGTACACCTGTAGTCTCTGGACCAACTATACTCAGAAGTCGCTAAATACTCTCCGCGTTCAGTACAATGATGCGTTGAGGATGCTGTTGGGAAGGCCGCGGTGGTGCAGCGCGTCAGGCATGTTTGCCAAGATGAGGGTGGATGGCTTCCATGCAGTTGTGCGCAAGCGCTGCGCCTCCACGCTCCACCGCCTCCGCGCGTCACCCAACACCATCCTCAATGTCATAGCTGACAGGACCGACGGCCGGTTCCTGAAGCACTGGACCAATCTTCTTGTAAATAAACTTTGTAAATATAGTATTAAGTAGTAGGTATAAGCTTAGCTGTAAGTCAAATACTAACAAATATAGTTGTAAGTTTTATTTGTTCCTCTTACTAACCCTATGGATGTTTTTATCTGAAAATAAACGATTTATTATTATTATTATCCGAACATACCACAAACAAATACGTTAAACATCAGTCATCAGATGATTTATGACTTTGAAATAGCACCAATAAATCACTTTTTGAATTTAACCATGCCCACTGCGTATAACTATAGCACTAGCGACACAAACCTTTTAACCTCACTCAGCGACGTGAAGCAAAAAATTGAATTATTAAAGCATGAAGATATGAATGAAGATATAGAAATGTCGGGACATGACATTCACCAGTATGTAGTGTCATACATGGGGGTGGCAGGAGCCGTCGGGCTAGCAGTGGCGGTGTGGTGGCGGCGGCGCGGGAGCCCGGGACGCGCTCCCCGCGCCGAGCCACAGCAGCAGACTGAATTAAGTGTTATAAGTGATAGAGTGATAAGTGATAGAGTGATAAGTGATAGAGTGATAAGTGATAGAGCGATAAGTGATAGAGTGTTAAGTGATAGTGTTTTTAGTGACAGTGTGATAAGTGCGCGAAAGCAGAGCACGGCTGACCGTCAGCCTAGTGGTTATGTTTTAAGTGAGCAAAGCCAATCAATGGTGGACATTGAAACATCTCCCATAATTACTAAAAGAGTGTACATTGACGTTGAAGATAGTGGAGTATAAAGTTTAATTGAATTTTTATTTTAAATATTGTTGACTTTAACTGGGGTATAATCTAATGACTAGTTACGTTTATTAAATAGAGATTGTTTAATTTAAGTTTCCTATCATAATAGAGAGTTGAGTTGTAATTTAGCATTTAAATTGTATTTAATCATGATATCTTGTCCCGGTGGGAATATGTTCGGTGCAATGCACTCGAACACCTTTGTCAGCAATAGTTAGTTTTAGGTCGAACCGCGTTAACGCGTATTAGTCAGTCCAAAATCATCTATCAATCGCGACGCGCATATCAATATCATTTGTATCATAATTTGTTAATTTTATCAGTATATTTATTATCATCTGTGGACTCGTGTTTTATTATTATCATTATCAACTATCACCAACACTTACCCGCACATTGCATATGTATTGTATTTATTGAATATTATTTATTTTATGGAATACTATATATAACTGTGTTAGAACTTAATAAATATTTAGTAATATTTAAAATAGATAGATAATAGTTTGACGAATAATTTTAGTTTTTAAGCAAATCAGTTTAATTTATTGGACATCTACCGAACATTTTTTTTAATCCAGCAAATCTTTCCATTCTTGGGTTGTCTGGTAAGAGTTTTATTATTATTTCGAAAAGCATTTTTGTTTCTCGCCTCTCCCATGGCCGAAAATGAAAATATAAATTTTAAATGGGAGAGGCGGTACTCCCCGACAAAAGCACAGACGGTCGGGGTCAGGGAGTCAGGTTCAAGAACCGACGGACGATCCGAGCCGTATCGAGCAGCACCGCTTTCTGCATTTGTGCTGGAACCGACACGCCACAGAAATCCAACCGCCTCAAGTTGCTCGCGAGGCTGGTTGGAATTAACCCGTTCGCGGATAAAACAATTGGGATTATTTCTGTCGAAGTCACACCCCACATGTCGGTGATCTCGTGAGCCAGATCGAGATATTTCCGACGCTTCTCGGTTTCGGCTTTCACGAGACCCTCGTCATGAGGGATAGTGACATCCACTAGAAATACCCTCGACTGCGACCGATCCCATACCACGATATCAGGCTTATTCGCTAGAATAGTCCTGTCCGTGATAACGGATCGGTCCCAATAGATTTTGGCACGGTCGTTTTCTAGGATTGGCTCCGGCAGATACTTGTAATACGGCAGCCTCTGTTGCAAGAGTCCGTATTTTAGAGCGAGCTCCTGATGCAGGATTTTGGCTGCTTGGTTGTGTCTGTGCAAGTACTCAGTGTTAGCAAGAGCCGAACAACCGGAAATAACATGCCTAAGTGACTCTCCGGGACGGCCACATGCTCGACAAACGTCTGTGGTACCGTCCTTTAGGATGTATTTCCGATAGTTCCGCGTCTTGATAACCTGGTCTTGTATTGCACAGACAAAACCTTCGGTTTCCCCAAAGAGGTCCCCGAAACGCAGCCAATGCAGGGAGGCTTTACGGTCCACGAAAGGTTCGTGAAGTACCTTGTAAAACCTCCCATGCAGCTCCTTCTCTTTCCATACGGACTCCCGATCAGAGGTGCTAAGTACCTCCGGGGTTCGCCAATCCTGTGAGGCCAACGATAAGGGAGTCAGTCCTTTATCACTAGCGACCACCTCTCCCCGAATACTATCATCCGTCATCGTCAAAAAATAGTTTCTGAGGTTGCATACCTCGCGGTTGTGCATGGTTTTGGCACTCAAGAGGCCTCGACCACCACACTTCCGCGGGATATACAATCTCATAACCGACGACCTCGGATGATGCATTCGATGAGAGGTCATCATCGTGCGGACTCGTCTGTCCAGAGCGTCGAGTTCGGTCTGAGTCCATCTGAGCACGCCAAATGTGTACATCAGTACAGGCATGACCCAGGAGTTAATGGCTCGGATCTTATTAACGCCTGATAAGTAGCTATTAAGCACACTTTTCAGGCGTTCATAAAACTCCTCGCAAACACCCTGTTTCACGTCTGCCACCTTCACACCGATGGTTTGTGACATGCCCAGATACCGGTATGTTTCAGCCTCGGAGAGTGCCCTCAAATGATTGGTGCCGACATCGACACCATCAGAGTGCACGACATGCCCCTTCTCAACATGGATGACCGCACACTTATCGACCCCGAGCTCCATCTTGACGGAACCACTGAAATCATTAGTGATCGTCAGTAGCTCCGCCAATCTGTCAGCCGTGGGGGCGTAAAGTTTCAGGTCATCCATGTAAAGGAGATGAGGCAAGCGTGGTCCGCCTCTCCGAAACTGAAAGCCCGTCCCCGAATTCTCCAAGAGTGTACTTAGAGGATTCAGAGCCAAGCAAAACCAAACTGGACTCAGGCAATCGCCCTGGAAAATCCCTCGCCTTATATCAATTTGGTCATCCGCGTCCGTCATCCGCTGACCGTCTAAACTCAGGATCGTTCTCCAGCACCCCATACATTGCCCGAGGAAGTGTCGAACTGCACTATCAATTTTGTACAGCTCGAGGACCCTCATGAGCCATGTATGAGGTACCGAATCGAACGCCTTCCTGTAGTCTATCCAGCCAGCGGAGAAGTTCCGGCGGTTGCGTTTGACCAGTTGGCCTACGACCGCGTCGATAAGGAGCAGCTCCTTGCTACCGCGACTACCGCCCCTACATCCGTTCTGAGCTCCAGAGATCACATTGTTATCAACAATGTGTTGAGTAATCTTGGAGCTCAGAACGGATGTCAAGGTCTTGTAAATTGTACAAAGACAAGTAATGGGGCGGTATTGTGATGGATCCGCGGTAGCATCGCTCTTTGGAGCTAAATGAGTGACCCCAGTAGTTAAGAAGTTCGGGAGCGTCCCACTCTCGAGGGCGCTTTGGAACTGACGGGCGAGAGTAGCGTGACAGCGCGTGAACCCCTTCAACCAGTAATGGTGCAATCCGTCCGGCCCCGGACTTTTCCAGTTCGGAGCCTTACGGATCGCAGCCACCACATCCTCCTCGGATATGTTGACGGGGTTCATGGGCGCTATGGGCTCGCACGCTCCCTCGTCCGCCTCGAACCATCGGCCCTCTTCGTGATCAACAGGCAGCGACCAAAGCCCACGCCAAAAGGCAACCACATCGGCTTTTTCCGGTCGCTGACCCGTCGAAACCACATCGGGACGCTCCAAAGTTCTGTAGAACTTCTTCTGGTCACTCATGAAGAGACGATTCTGTTGGTACCTCTTTACCCTTTCAGAATATCGCCTAATTCGCTTACCCCAAGCAGCGATCTTCTGCTTCAGATCATCGATGCGCTCCACCAGTCTACAGGCAAACTCCGGTGAGTTGTCAAAGACATTCTCACCAGGGAATGCCTCCCTGACGAAGCGCACCACCCTCGGCCTATTGTTGCCTGATCTGAAGCTGGTCAGTTTGCCGATGAGGACCCTGGCCCTTGTGATACGGCTTTCAATCCGCCTCATCCAGGCTGGTCTAGTTCTAGTCCTGGGACTAGTACTGCCAGCCTGGCGGGAGCCACCAGCTCTCGTTGGCGGCATCCTGACGCCGACAAATTGACAAACTGTCATCGCGGCGCCAAAGAGAATTGAATCCGTATCCCAAAGGTCCATGCTGCTCTCTAAAAATGAGGGCAGCATGTTATTGACGGCCTCAACGACATCCCGAACCTTGATGCTGAGAGGGACTCGGGGCAGCCTTGGCCTCCTTTCGAGAGGCACTTGGCGATATTCCAGGATCGTCTCTTCAAGTGCGCTCCTCACCAAATCCAAATCCAGGGAGACTGTTCCCCAATCGCTTTCCGCACCACCCACATCCGGCAGGTTAACAATTGGCTCCCTCCGTACTTCCCGTTCAGGGACTGGAGGGAGAACCTGCAAAGGTGGCTCTTCGTCTAGCGGGGGAACAGCCTCGCGTCGCAATTGTTCGAGTTCGGTAGTGCTAAAAAGTTCTGAGCGCTGTATGTACCGAACTCGATCCGCCAGGTTTTGTTCTGTGACGGTCAAATTGGGCTCCAGCCGCAGAAATTCGCGGTACATTGCTGCCCGATAACCCGTCCGTCCAGTTCTTGAACCCGAGGCCCTAAGATAGGCCCGCATGGCATTCCTATTCATATCGACCGTCCATGCCATGCGGCGCCTTGTTCCACCAGCGGCGGGCACCGATTGCTGGGACTGAGTTGCCCCAGTCCCAACCGTTGCCAAGCCATCTGGTGGCTGAGGTGGTCGAGCAGATCGACCAGGTGGTCGGGCCGGTCTGCTGCGGCTGGGGGACCGCATGCTGCCACGTCCAGCCCCAGCTCCAGACGCGCCCCAGCGATAACCCCTGGGGAGCGGCCCTATACGCTCATCGTTATATTGCATGTCATTACGATGAGCGAAGATTCACCCGGGTTTTCGCTCACTTGCCCCGGGGAGACCGTTATTGCTCTATTTTGCGCTGAGACCAGTTTGTAGACACGGTCAACACCTACAAACTCAAGCGCTGACTATTTGCATTGCTGGAATGGCAAGCTGGTAAACATGTCATCCTGCCATTCCAACAATGGGCGGTGGGGTCGTCACATCCCTACGCCAAATATTTAATTATTATTATTATTATTAAATAACAATAGTAAACTTTTAAATTTGAATCCATTCTTAGACGAAAATCACATCATGTGAGTGGGAGGAACAGGTTTTTAGCGAGAAGCTAACAAGATGTGCTGTTATATAATATTACAAATAGGTAGTGGTTGCATGATAAAGTCTAATGGAATAACCATTTACTCACATGGTTTGAATAAAAATTCCATTAAATCCGGAGTTGAGATGACAGTCCCATTGATACCACCGATAAACCATATATTAAATATTTCAATGCCAAAAATAAAACCACCCGTGGAAGAAAGCAGCTACCAGAGGGAATCCCAATCTATTATAGAAGGCATAGAAAAATTAAATCATGAAACAGCAATATCAAGCAACATCTCTTATCATGACATCCACCACTACAGTTTGATATACATAATGTTGACGTTAGCGGCGGCGGCGGCGGCCGGGGCTGGATGGCGGCGCTGGCGGCGGCGGGACGGGGGCGCGGGGCAGCCGCCCCCCACTTCTTGGAATAGTTTTAGTGTTAATGTGCATAGTGATAGTGAACCAAGTGTTAGGTTAAGTGGCTTTAAGGTAAACTACGTTAGTGAAAAACAAAGTGTTAGTGATAAGTGTGTCAGTGTGAGTGCGGTTAATTCTAGTGAAAGTGGAACCCGTACTGTTGCAACGTCCCCTTCAACTTATAAACATTTTAATAGTAATTCGGTATCATTATGTAATAGTTTCAGCTTAGGTTACCATTGTTCTATTATATGCTTAGCTATATATTTTCATCTTCGTCAGCCATTGATTTTCTCTGGCCTGATAGCATGTTCGGTGCAATAAGTAACAGTCAGCACTTTACTCAATCCCGATTAAATCGGAGAGTACACTGTAGACTTGCTTCGCGGTTGTACGTATCATTTATAGAATAGAATAGAAAACACTTTATTGCACATCAAATATGGAAAAACAATTACAAATACACAGAATGAATTAACAAAAGTACAATTGGCGGTCTTATCACCAAAAGCGATCTCTTCCAGACAACCTTTGAATGGAGCGGTCAATAAATTAGAGTCATGTGAGATAGATGTACAACAACATGGTGAAACTGATAACTATGCGTTAATCTGCACAAACATACAACAATCCAGTCATAGTTAAATCTAGTTATAAAATAATAAACTATTAACAAACATATAAATACATATGTTGCTAACTGTAGCTAGCCTTGTGAATCTGATGATTCTCTTGAATTTTAATCTGGAGTGGAATTAAACGCAGCTTGTTTGTTGAACAGATGTAATGGAAGAGAAGAAACGTGTACATAGTATCGGATAGATGAGGGAAGGGACATAGTAAGCCAATAGAATTTAAGATCGCGACATGAAGGAGCATTCTGATTGGCTGACGATCGCGACATACAGAATTTGTGAGCAGCGCCGCCGATCTCTTCTTATGACGTAGGATATGGTGTACGTGCACTAAGCACGAACATGCCCCCAGCCTTGAAAGCACTAGCTTTCGACATCATCAATAAGTGGACAGATCTTCGTGTAGGCTCGCCTGGTAACGCCGGTCTGAGTTTGTATTTCAGCAACTCTAGCGACGCCGTCTTGTCCTTTGATTGAGCGAACTATCCTGCCGAGTTGCCATTTCAAAGGAGGAAGGTTGTCGTCCTTTATGACTACCATAGTGTTTGGTAGCAGATCAGCTGACTTGTTTCTCCATTTAGTTCGCTGTTGCAGCTCTGCAATATACTCGACAGCCCATCGAGACCAAAAATGTTGCCGTATTTGCTCCAGCCTCTGGTAACGTGTTAGACGATGGACTGGGGTATCGGTGATGTTCTCAGCATAAGCAGGTGCAGTTAGCTGTCGACCAATCAGGAAATGGCCAGGACTAAGAGGTGTGAAATCGTGGGGATCTGTGGAAATCGGAGTTAAGGGACGAGAATTGAGTATTGCTTCTATCTGCGTAAGAACTGTAGTTAACTCCTCAAACGTTAAATGAGCATTACCAACTACTCGGCGTAGATGGTACTTACATGATTTAATCCCAGCCTCTCACAAGCCTCCAAAATGTGCAGAATAAACTGGGATAAATTTAAATATGATTTTCTGACTTGTAGCGTAGTCAATGATCTCTTTACTGCAATTTTTTGTGAAATTATCAAATTCTCTTTTAAGGCCTACAAAATTACGACCATTGTCTGAATAGATCTCATTTGGCTTGCCACGACGAGATATAAAACGTTTTAAGGAAAGTAAGTAAGCTTCGGTGGAAAGATCACTAACTAATTCTAGATGTATAGCGCGTGTAATAAAACAGATAAATAAACAAATGTATGCCTTGACGGTTTTAGCACCTCTACCTTTGCGGTTCAATATGAGTATAGGCCCTGCGTAGTCAACACCACATCGCATAAATGGATATGTTTGTGTAATACGCTCTTTGGGTAAATTACCCATGAGAGGAGTCAAACTTTTACCCTTTAAGCGTTTACATAAAATGCATTCATTAACTGTTTTTCTGGCGAGGTTTCTGCCGCCAATAGGCCACCATGATTTGCGTATATGAAATAACAGAGCTTGCGGAGCGCCATGAAAGAGCTGCCTATGCTCGTGTTTAAATAATAAATTCGAAAAATAATGCTTAGAAGATAACAAAATAGGGTGTTTCTTATCATAACAAAAGTCTGGGGAATTTTTTATACGCCCACCTACTCTTACAATGCCATATTGATCTAAAAATAAGCTGAGTTTAGATAAATTATGTGAAGATTTTAAACAACCATCTTTTTTTAATAAATCTATCACGTCGGGAAAAGATTCGTATTGACAGCGTTTTACTAATAACCTCTCTGCCTCTTCAAGTTCTGAAACGTTAATGACTCCTTTGCGGACATTGTGTTTATTACGGATATTGTGTATGAAGCGTAAAACATATACGGCAGAGCGACACATACGATTATATTGTGAAAAGTGAGAAAATGGAAAAAATGATTCAAGACAATTATTTGCAACGAGAGAGATTATAGTAGTTTTTAATTCAGGTAGGGCCTGTGAGTTATCTGGCAATACTGACACACCAGCTGTTTTGAAGTTATAGTCGTGTAGAAATTCAGGCCCTTCCCACCATAGACTGCATGAGCTTAGATCTTGTAAGTTAACACCTCTAGAAACGAGATCAGCTGGGTTAATTTTACCACTAATATGTCGCCATGGAATGTCTTTAGCTATTTCATGAATTTCAGCAACCCTATTCTGAACAAATACCTTTAGTAAGCTTGGTGCTATTCGTAACCAACCCAACACGATTGTGGAATCGGTCCAAAACATAATCTGATTAAAAGTACAACGCAAGGATTTAATTATTCTGTCACACAGACGAGCGCCTAATAGAGCGCCGCACAGTTCTAACCTAGGTATACTTACTGGCTTTAGAGGTGCAACTTTTGCTTTAGAGCACAATAATCTGACTGATACTGTCTGAGTATCATCATTTACCGCGCGTATGTATACGCAAGCTCCGTATGCCGTCTGTGACGCGTCAGTGAAAATATGCATCTCTAAAGAAGTGGGATTGACAGCGATTACGTGCCTCGGTATTCTCAGGGTACGAAGAGTTGGAAGAGAACTAGTGAAATGGTTCCACTTACGTATAGCATCACTGTCTGATGGAATATGATCATCCCAATCCAATTTTAGTAACCACAGTTGTTGTAGTAATACTTTGATCAAAATAATTACGGGACTAAGTAAACCCAGTGGGTCAAATATTTGTGAAATGCATGACAGTATAGTACGTTTTGTTATAGCATTTGTATTAACATTATAATGAGAACTAAAATGTAAATCGTCTGACGATGAAAACCAACCTAAGCCTAAGGTTTTATTGGACGTGCAATCAATGAGAGTAAATTGTTTGGATTCACTAATATTTCCTTCTATTTTGTCAATCGGAAAGTTGTAAACCCACTTACGTAATGGAAAACAACCTAAAGCTAATTCATTGGAAACCTTTGAACATAAATCCAAAAGAGTGGATTTATCATCACTACCCGTGATCATGTCATCAACGTAGTAGTCTCTGTTGATGATTCGCTGCACTTCAGGATCCTGGCTTTCGAGACCAAGTTGTTTGAGACATCTCACACTTAAGAAAGGAGCGGATGCAGTTCCGTAAGTCACCGTATTAAGCCTATAAACTCTAAGAGGTTCAGAAGGTCGGTCACGCCAGAGTATAAGCTGAAGGTCACGCTGATCTTCGGCAACGAGACACTGCCTATACATTTTCTCCACGTCTGCGCATGCGACGAAAGCATACTGTCGAAAACGGAGCAAAATATCGAAAAGATCCCCTTGAATAGGGGGTCCCACGAGTTGATAATCATTTAATGATTTGCCTGTACTTGACACCGCGCTGGCATCAAATACAACGCGCAATTTGGTAGTCGTACTTTGTTCACGTAATACCCCATGATGCGGCATGAAATAATGTGGTGTTCCGTACGACTCTACTCGAGTCATGTGACCTAATTGCTCGTATTCATGTATGAAGTCCATGTAAAGTTGTTTAAGTGTCGGTGACCGATGTAATCGCTTTTCTAAAGCAAAAAATCGACGTTCGGCTTGTTGGCGAGTATCTCCTAACGTGTCAAGTGGGTGTAGAAAAGGTATGCGTACGATGAACCTGCCTTCTTTGTTGCGCCTTGTGGTTTGAAGAAACAATTCTTCGCATTTGCGTTCCTCATCCGTATGTGTATCCCGAACTTGTGAGACCTCCTCAAGTTCCCAAAACATTCTTAATTGTGTGTCAATGGAACGTGAAGTATGACATTTAATATTTTTTACAGACTTACATGAATTGTAAATGGGGCCGGATATGATCCAACCGAGTTTCGTTTTTGTAGAAAGGGTCCGTTATCTAACCTTATACTACCATCCATAAACAATCCCCAAAACTGATCCGCGCCTAATAAGATATCGATAGGTAAAGGATCTAAGAAATGTGGATCGGCTAATTGTAAACCGTCTGGAATATTGAATTGTGGCTTGTTAACCTTCCATGTAGGAGGTTGAGATGAAGTTATGTTCTGTAAAACATAACATTGTAATCCTAACATGTAGTCAGAAAAGTGAGATTTAATATTGATATTGCAACTGTAGGAGCATTGTGTTATTGTATCACCTACACCTTGTATCGAATGAATAGTGGACTGTATTAATTGTATGCCTAACTTATTACATAATGATTGTGTAATAAAACAGCGTTCGCTTCCACTGTCCAGAAGTGCACGCACACAATGATACTTGCCGTACACGTCTATTATTTGAACCAAAGCAGTTGACAACAAGACAGGGTGCACACTAATATGTTTATCAGGTAAACTCTGCGTTTGTACGTGCGCTTTGTTAATAAGCATCGTGACCTTGTTTTCATGAACAACAGGGATGGGGCGCGCGCAAGACGCTTGCGCTGGTTGAGATAACGAATCTAAAGAAATCGCATGGGAAGCCACTGGGTTACTGTGATAAGCTTGTACATCGTTTGGAACATGAATTAATGAATTATGTTTTTCAGTGCAATACTTACAATGACCCGATTTGCAGTTCTCGATTGAATGCCCGGGGCGGAGACAGTTTTTGCAAAGTTTATTAGATGTTATTAATTTAAGTTTCGTTTGTAAATCACAGTTAATAAATTTCGTACAAAAGTAAAGATAGTGTTTACCTTTACACATAGGACATAGGAACTTAGAGCTAGATTGTTGTTGTCCTTTAACTGCTGAAACATTGCAATGAGATGTGTGTGTTTTATTCATACTCACTGGTGGTTTTTTAATCTCAGTGTTAATATTATGAGACAAGTGCAATGTTTCTAACATGTCAGCCCGGCTTTCAAGGAATGTCAGCAAATTGGTGAGTTTTAAACATGACTTGGTATCATTTTTCGACATGAGTGAACCTTTGTGTTGTTCCCATTCGCGTTCTGTAACTCTGTCGAGTTTAGAGACTATAAGATATATGATTAAAGTATCCCAGTGCTCAACTTCTTCTCCTAAAACCTTCAGTGCCCTTAAATTCTTTAAAACTGTGTCAATTAATCGCCTTAAAGTTTCTGGAGATTCCTTTGTTGTTGATTGTAAATTAAATAATGATTTGACATGATTTTGAACTAATAACCTACAATTATTATACCTGTTTAGTAAAAGATCCCAGGCTACTGAGTAATTTTCATATGTAAACTCTAAAGAATCTACGACTAATGAAGCACTACCCTTTAGTGATGATTTAAGATAGTGAAACTTCTGTATGTTGTTAATATCTTTTGAATTATGCACTAATGAAGTAAACTTATCTCTAAATTCTAGCCAGTGCTCAAATGAACCGTCAAAGGTAGGCATAGGAATCGTAGGTAACTGTATAGGCTGTGACTTAACACTAATACATTCACTGTTTCTAGTATTCTTTCCACCGGTATGAGAAACTAATAAAGAAGCTTTAGCCAGTGCACTGTAATAAGCGTTTTCAAAACTATCTCGTTCCTCCATCTGTTTAGTGATCTCAGACTCAGGAATTCTAGATTCTATGCTAAACTGAATATCATTAAACTCACTCAGTAAGTTACGGATGGTTTCTATTCGAAAGTTTAGGTCTATTATGCCCTTTTGTGATAGAATAGATTCATCTATGCTACTTAAATGACTGACAAATCTAGTGAGGCTACTTTTAACAACACCTCGCTTGCGAATAAGGTCTCGATAGACTTTATCCTCTTGACTAATGGGGATAGGAGACTTGGGTCTCGTTGGAGCTTGAACACTAGTTTCTAAAGACATATTGGAGGCTTGTAAAAGAGAAAATGGTACTCACGGTTTTATGGATCACTTTAAAGCACTGAACAAAAAGTAATGGTACTAATCCCGGTTAATTAACGCGCTGAAAAGATGAGCAGATATTAGCAAAATATAGGTTGTTAAGGATTATAAAGGTAGGAAAGGCACCAGTACGATACAGATGATGAAAGGATGGTCGATTTCAGTACTTGCTTGCTTCGTATTCAGACTTAGGAACTTTCTTTGTTAGAACAGGGCGTCCACGTTGTCGTCCAAAGGTCAACTTTATCTCAAATTCGTATTTAGCTGGTTCTTCTTGATATTTGGCGTCAGAAGGATCAAAATGTTGCTAACTGTAGCTAGCCTTGTGAATCTGATGATTCTCTTGAATTTTAATCTGGAGTGGAATTAAACGCAGCTTGTTTGTTGAACAGATGTAATGGAAGAGAAGAAACGTGTACATAGTATCGGATAGATGAGGGAAGGGACATAGTAAGCCAATAGAATTTAAGATCGCGACATGAAGGAGCATTCTGATTGGCTGACGATCGCGACATACAGAATTTGTGAGCAGCGCCGCCGATCTCTTCTTATGACGTAGGATATGGTGTACGTGCACTAAGCACGAACAACATATGATACAATAAATTAAAACTTATAATACATATAAATATTATGATACTTTTTTATTTATATACTTTATATATATAATTTAATTTAATATTATAATTATGCATTTATCATTTAGCATTAAGTATCATCTATACTATAATAAGACTGTAACGAGGTCAAAACTGTACATTGAAGAAAAAAAAATAAAAACCGGTGGAATATGTTTTATTTTCGATACTGAAGCCAAATTTGCTATTTTTGAAAAAAATGTCTGTCTGTCTGTCTGTATGTCCGTTCATCACGTAAATTATACCGGACCGATCTTGATCAAATTTGGCATGAATGTAGGTTATACACCTGGCCAACATATAGGATATAATTTATCCCGGATTTCGCAAGGGTTCCCACAGGAGCATAAAAAAACATAACTTTTATGTGGTTCCCCGTATTTACACGATTAATTTTTTCATCAACCGACTTTATCGGACTCTTCATTAATAGTCTTTTTGGAAAAAATAAGGGTTTCATCCATTTTCATCAAAATAATTGTCCATTTAATTGTTTGTCAATAGTATGACTACTAGATATATAGGATGTCACAAATTTGAGACTTACACATATGTCTGCGTGGCGTAGCGGTATACCGTTTGGTGAATACTGAGTACGAAAGACCTAGGTTCGAATCCCGGGTGGTCAAAGTCTTTTTGCGTATTTTTTTTGCTTTTGTGTTAGGTTAGAATAATAGGATGCACTAATCCTTCTTTTTCACATTCAACTATGCGATTATGTATGAATATGAATAAAGATAATTGAAAGTATATTTTATGAATTTTGCGTATTCATTTGGTAGGTTTGAGAATAGGTTTATAGCTTTTGTTTTTATTACTATTTCTAACTAATATTCTCATAGATATATTATGTTTTACTTGCGCATAAATTAATATTCTGTCTCTTATCCTCAGAGTGCATAGTTTCTAAATAATAGTAAATATCTCAATGTTAATTCAGTAACGCCATCTGTTGACCGATATTTGCAATCTCTCACACATCACAGTCAGTGTAGGGGGCAGCACCGGGTCACCAAACTGCTATCCACACTTACTCAAGATATTTTCATTCTTGAACATAGAAACTTGGTTACAAAATGGTTTGTTTCATGTTTCTTATGAACAATTAAAGAGGTTTTTTGGAACTCATCCCCTAAGAGATTGAAATATATTATACAGATTTTTGATCTATAAATACAATGTATCTAGAAATTGTAATCTTGATGCGATTGACTGATATAACAACTACAAAAAGGAATGTATGAAATTCATCCATCAATCAATCATGAGAATATACTAACGGCTATAAATACCAAAAAAGGGTAGCCACAGCTCCAGAGATAGTACTGCATCGCCCAATAATCACTTAAAAAGTCTCAATGTTCTTTATATCTATTACAACGCCCACGGAAATATAAATACAAAAAAACAAAAGTTAGTGTAGTTAGATAGTGTTTTGGTATTTTGGATGTAAACTGGATGTAAAAAATGTAGTCCACGCGGACGTAGTCGCGGGCAAAAAGCTAGTTATCAATAAATAGTTGCGATTCGTATAATCTTCTATCATTTAATATCAATATCATTGATTCGGATATACCCCGAACACCCTCAATACGTGGTTTATATAAATAGGCTGGAGAAGATTCAGAGAAAGTTCACACGCTACATCGGATTTAAATTTAAGATTCCCCACACCGACTACGAGCACCGATGTGAGCGTCTCCATCTCCTTCCCCTTAAACTCCGTAGGACAGTGGCTGATGTTATTTTCTTTTTAAAAATAATTGGAGGTTACATAGATTGTCCGGAGCTGTTACAGATAGTAAACATCAATGTTCCGACCAGACCATCTAGGAAATTTAAAACCCTTCACGTACCTGCATGCAGCACCAACTTCCGGGAAAACTTCTTTTCCATACGCACAAGTAAAACAATTAACATTCTTTGCAACTCAAAAGAGGTCGATATATTTGGCAGTAGTTTTGAAACGGTTAAATCCACTTTTAAACGCAATTTTGTACCTTCTTTAGCGCAGCGGTAGTAGCAGTTAACTATAGAGTATGTCTTATCATGTTTTCTGTATAGTTATACCTTAAGATTTATTTATTTTAAAGGTCATCCTATTATATGTTATGATTAATTATATAAAAAAGAAACTATTGTCAGCATAATTATGAGTGTACAACCTTGTGTTTTTTATTATTAAGTTTTGTGACAGTGAAAACTGATAATTGGCTTTTAGTTATACTTTTATGTTGCTAATTAACTATAATTAGCTGTTAGTTTTCCGTAATTGTAAAATAAAATAAAAGTTCTACTCAAAATATTGCGATGGGCAATAATTGATTTGGAAAACCCTATTTTAGTTATGACATTACACGTGGCAAATGTACTTATCTTTTTCAATATTTCTTTTTTTTTCTATTTTTGCTTACGTGATGGCAAAAGTTTAATCAGCACATTTGAACCACTATAATTATTTGATGTGTTTACAGGAGAATGCCGATATACCGGACGTATTTGCTCTATACCAGACGAAGATCTTGAAAGATCCAGAAAGTTTCGTGGACGCCGACGAAGGTCTGCGGCGAGTAAGGCGCGGCACGCACGCTTTTCAGGTTATTTGGAGTTAAATTTAGGCATATAAATTCTGTTTGGGTCCAAAAGGGATGGGAATAAAATGGAAAGCAGGCGTACAAAGTCTGAGGAATAAACGGACATGTATGAAAAGATTGATGAATCTAGACAATGAGCTTGAGACGTTTACCTTGATCATACAAAATGGCCATTTCTAGACTCTGCCTACCCCAATGGGAATCGATAGCATGAGATGTGTACAACAAAAAGCCGCCATCAGTAATTCAGTAGTATTTTTTTACATTTGTTGTGTCACATAATTAAATAACTAAATGTATACGAAATAAACGTATACCTATACATATTTTTATTTTAAATATTATGATGAAACTTTTGGAAT